>OMKZ01003954.1:22736-33387 GCA_900302535.1 Neoniphon sammara
AACACTGCCATCATTTCATGCTATTAAAATAAGGCCAAACAGATATTTCTCTCTGACAAATAAAATGACTTGAAGGCACATTTCAAATTTAAAATTAAAGTAGTTGTTTACAAAGTTTGAAGGGTTCTTTATGAGAGTTCGTGAGGCAGGGTAGGTGGGGGTGGGGGCAGAGGGGTTCTCTCACCCCAACATTTTTTTTTGGTACAAAGCCTACAAAAATCAAGCACAAACTCTTTTCACATGGTAACAAAAACTGTTTACTATTTATAATTATGATTTGTAGGCTACAGTTATACAGTTCATTCCTCATGTTGTTTTTCAAGCTCCAGGGTGAAACTGCTTAGCCGTCAACTTGGAGGCTGCTCAGCCTGGCAGGCTGACCCAAACCCTAACCAGCCTGGGAGGCTGAATAGCTTCCAAGTCAACGGCTAAAGGCAACTTCAGCCCTGGAAAACCTTGAGGGGTGGGGTATGGCGGGAAAACACCATGAAATTTTGACAAAAGTGAGGGGGCGAGGCAAGCCAAGGGACATGCTATGTTCATTATTTCCCTTTTTTGTTTATATTTTACATTAAAATGCATTTCAATCAATGCATTTATGTACGTTTATATAGGATCGTCCACCTGAAAGCTAAATAAAAAATAAGCTCTCTGGCTTTTTTTTTTTTTTAAACTTGTCTGATGATGTCACCTGTCAATCACTAATCAGATCTGGCTATGTGGTACAGCCATCTTCTTAACTGTGTAAAGCAAAAAGTATAAATAGGGTGCTCTAAAACGTAAGGAAAGGGGAGAATATCTTTACCTGTTACCAGTGCAGAGGCCGAGAGAAGTTTCAGTGTCTAGCAATTTATTAAAAAAAAAAAAAGTGCCCTAGCTAGCTAGCTAACCTGCATGCAAGAGGATACTTCTCCGGTATAAGGCAATACTGCTAAACATCAAAATGGATAATGAATTGGATAAAGGAAAGTGTTTGGGAGATTTTCCAGCATGAAGACAAGGGTGGTGAAACTCTCAGGACGACTGGTTACGAAAATTATAGCTACTTTGAATGAACTGGATGAGGAATAATTGAAGACAATCTACTTGCCAGACCGTTGGGCCACCAGACTTCCTGGATAAGCTAGCTAGTCAAGAATGGACTAGCTTAGCTAACTTTGACCTTCACTTCTCCAATTAACAGCGGACCAAAACGTCAACTTGGTGAGTAACTTTACTGTTTATGTTTTCTATTGGCTTCTCCTGGGCTGTTTTACTATGCAAAGTGCTGCGTGGACAACAGGTTTGTGTCGGGAGTTGAGGGTAACGTTAGCTACCCTGTGGCTTGCTTGCCGTAGTGCAATTTCTTGAAGATGTTTGATGTTAGTGAGTTTGCGTTTGTTGGTAGTGAGTGTGTTAGCAACAGGCTACCTGCAGCTATAGTTTAGATTTGGTCCTGCATTGTTGCTTGATTGCCATCGTTTCATGATCTGATTTTCTGTCATGCACATTGTTAATTTGTGGCAGTTGAATATTGCTAGCAACAATAATTTCAGGTGTGGTAATTGATACCATTGGTTATAGATGAACTGCAGTTAACATTATTACTGCCACTGCTGTTCTCACTTTTCTAGGTGTAGCTTGTTGTATTAGATTAAATAGAACTGATCATTTTGACATTTAGCCTAATACCTGGGACTGCTATATTTACCATTTGTGTTAACACACATCATGAGGACAGGTAGGAGATAACCCTAACAGCTTACAAAAACTTCCTTGCTTATAGTTGCCACTAGAGGTTTGATGTGAATGGTTTTCCACAGTTGATAGTTGTATTTACAGACCATTTGATATGCACCGAACAAAGCATCAGAGTACTTGAGCGGCATAGCTCATAAACTAACATCCAATACTTAATATAAAAGAAAGTTTCAGGCAGTTGGAAATTGGATGCAGGCAGGCCCTGTTGCAGTGTGAATGTCATTGTACTAAAAAGGTGTGCATTGCTTTTGGGTTCAACTATTGAAAAATGTGTTGGCCCTGTGTGGGTGTATTAGCAGCACTTCCAGTGAAGTCACTGTCCTGAAAATTTCAACACAATCACTTGTCAAGATAGGAGAAACTAGCAGATTTAAAATAACTGGAATGTCCCATTAATGGAAGCTAGAAAAGTTGTCTTACTACAGTATGTCAGTCAATTTGTTAGCTAATTGACATTAATAAGTAGGCTTAGTTATTCAAGGTTGCTATGAAAATAATTTAATCCTGGTGCACATATGCATTTCATGTCATTTTAGACCTCAGAGCCATTTCACATATTGTGATGTTGTTGTGAAGAATTATTTTCACATATCAATATCAGTCCAGTCAAAGTCAAATTCAGGTTTGGAAATTGAGTATAATTTTCAAATGGAAATGTACAAGGGATCTCGTCTCTTTGAAAGTTTTATCCAAGTATCTCTGGCAATAAAGGTTAGACTAGTGGCTGTATGTGTCATACAGGGCAACATAGGCTGTCTGATGATGATGATGAGGGTGATGATGGCTTTATTTGTCTGTTAGAAAATTCTTTTTGCATCATATGCAGATGCAATTTAAACTTCACAACATTTCAATTGGACACACTTGTAGACACACACACACACACACACACACACACACACACGGACAAAAATGTGACATTATGCAAGGTTATGTTATGCTAACAATAAAAAAAGCATGATTTCTATAGCAGAAATATCTGTGCGAATCGGCTCTTAGGTCTCACAAAATTTCAGCTTTTTCTTTTTTCAGCTTTCTGATATATGACACTGATAGAAGAGATTGCAATATTCAGTTGTCTCCTTTCATTATTATTATTTATTATTTTTTTTATATATGGCATGTTTTATATATGGCATTTGTGCTGGTAAGCTTATTTTATCAGTGTTCATTTGGTCTGGAGATATTTAGTTCTGGCAAACAAACATTTTCAACAAGCAAAGCTGACCATATGCCCAACGTTTTGTCTCTGATATACTGTTCTCCCCAATTAATGGCAGTATGTTTATCTATCTATTTATCCATCTATCTATCTATCTATCTATACTGTAGACATATAGAGATTTAAACTTGATTCTTAGGGATGCAAATGTTTGGAGCATGTGACTTAGTAGTGCTTTAAATCTAGCAACATCACTAGGGGAAAAAAAAGAGATTTAACACAGCCTTGATCTCTAGTATCAGACAGATCATCACTATGATTATGACTGGGTACATAGCAGAACCCTGTACCAGTATGAGCACACTGGATGCTTGTTCAGATAAACAAGCCCATGTTATTTGTACATGACCTACTAATCAATTCAGAGACAGCCATAAAGAATTAAAGTATTTAGGAGCTGAGAGTGACTTGCCAGAGAGTTGCTAATGATTTCAGTGCACATGGCAGTGCTTGGCAACTGACTTCCCCAAAACACAGAGAAGAAAATAAGCCCTTGGGGCAGTCTGAGCCGGAATGGACCTCTAATTGGGTTCTCACTAGTGACAATCTTGGCTAATACTGAGCACTGGTCAGACACAAATAGGGAGGAGTGTGAGAGTTTATTATTCCAAGAGATTGAGTAGAATGAAGATTGGCCTCTTTTTTGGAGGTACCTCAACGGGATTCATGCCTAACTGGAAAGATACATCCGTTTCCAGATGAGAGGCAAGGCTGGCATTCAAATTGAAAACATGCTTTATTGTTTAGACATTTCACTGCTGTTGGCATTATTTTTCTGTCAGGCACACTGTTTTACTCACTAATAAACTTAGCTCCACACAGAAAGAGAGCCAGTATTTTCTTCTTGAAATCTGGTGAATTTAAAGGAAAAAAACAATCTTAAAGACTGTAGCAAAGTTAATGGTGATGCACCTTGCATTCCTGGGGCTATTTTGTTGTTGTGTGGTGTATTTCTCTGCCAAAACACGGATATTGTGCTGAAATATGTAATTAGCCAAAGTTAGCCCATCTTTGGGTAGAGGATATTCATTTATTTACCCTCAGTAGATTGTAAAGCAAATAGATTTGAAATAACTGGAACATTGTGATAAAATGCATTGCCACTAATACACAGTATGTTGTGTGTAATAGTAATGATTATGTGTTGTCCCAAAGAAGATACACAGAAAATAATGACACTTCCTTTTTTTAGAGTAAAGAGGAAGAACAGTTTACAATCACTGGTTTCAGTATTCGATAAAATATATCTCCAGGATATTTGATATTCAGTATCAAGCTAACTTTATTCTGGTCATATGGAATTGAAGTTGGTTGAAACAAGTTCACTGTCAGCTGGTGAAAGACTGAAAGAAACTGCAACTAATGCATAAGTAGACGAGGCAGGTTGAACATCACAGATTGATGACATCTAGCAGTGCAATAATATCGGGGTGGAATTTTTCCTTTAAGTTACTGTTTGCTCTTTGTTTACATATGCTGGTGGTCAGCCTTCACAGATGCACAGACTTCCCTGTTAAATCCAGTGAATTTGTTGAGTTAGAACAGCAGTGAGAGAGCAACAGATGGCACGGTATGATACCTGTCAACAGGCAAGAGGGAGAGCGGGGAGTGTAGGGAGCCCTGCTATGGGGGCAGGGGAAGCATGGCCAGACCTCCCAGATCTGTTTGGAGCAGTCCAGTCATTAGCACATCGTGTTTGTGCTGTTTCTGTGAAGTGACACAGTCACACATATGGGACACTGACAGGTGGTCTGAGGGATTTCAAAGGCTAATCAGAAACCTAAAACAAAGCCCTCCTTATTTTACCAGCCTAATCAAAGCAAGAAAAGCTAAAGCATTACAATTCAGTGACGGGTTTTTGCCCTAATAAAAAACAAAAAAACAAGCTTTTTTGTAATACTGTCAGATTTGTAGAGCTGCTGGCAAACAGTCCACCAAACCAAAAATAAAATGATTTTATGAAATCAGTTTGAGAGATGCCTAAGTTAGCTAGCATCTTTGTAAGCAAAGACAAATGTGATTCTTCTATCAGTACTGTAGGGCTCTTTGAATAAACACACTCTAAAATCGCATGGTTTGTGGAGTAATTGTTACATATCTTGTCATGCATTATAGAGCTATTAAACTTGTGGAGTGAATTCTTAAATGTAGTTCAGCATTTATTAAAACCAGCAAAGCACCCTACGTTTTGACTGCAGGTCGTCCTTGTTCGACTTGTTCACATATCTGTGCTGCAAGGCTTTTAAAATAACCAGTAGAGCAGAGATATAAATACTGTTCAGTAATGTGATGAAGGACACACAGCTGCAACAGATCACATAACACCTGTTGCTTTCACTGTGAAAGGTATGGACAAAGCCATAACTTCTCTTCTAATCTGAACTGTTCTCTAAGTTTAAAAAAAAAAAAGAAGAAGAAGAAGAATCAATCATAGCTCTGGAATTTATCTGGCAAACATGTTATGTTTGATGCTGGCTTAACTGGCTGGGTGAGATAACATTGAGGTGTGAAAAGTGGTACAAATATCTAATCAAACTTAACATCAAGAGGGTTTATGTAATGTTTGGTTCTTGGAATACCAACTGTAACATAGCTCACATTACTCTGATGAAACATGAATAGTACTGGCACACTACTGGCTGTAACTTAGCTGCAGTCTCTATGACAAAAGCCTTCTTTTTTTTCCACACAACTGCTCCCCCAGTTTACGTCAATCTTATGAGTTGATGGATGAAACAAAGGCAGGAGAGGTGGTGGCGATCTGGAGGCGCAGGCCTCAGGTGTGAACAGGTGTGTGGGTTCACTGCCATGCTGGAATGGGAGCAGGTCCAGGTGCACAGCTGCGGGGAGTGGCTCAGAGACATGTACACCCAGCCTCCTGGCCTCTGTTGAAATACTGATTCCCTCAAAAGGAGGGTGAGGCCAGCTGGGTGGGGCTTCTGCATGTATTTAATCTCAAGTTGCCATTACTTTAAGTCTCAAGGCACTCAGTTTAAGAAATCTGTGAGCAGAGTGTGTTTAGAGCTGGGGAGTTGGTGAGTGATAGAGGAAAAAAAGGAGAAAATAAAGTGAAGTCAGCGGGTTTAAATTATTTTGTTTGTATTTGGGCGCTGTGTGTGTAATATATGCGTAGGCGTGAGTGTTCTGTGTATATTTCACAGGAGCAGTAGGGCCATAAGCAAACAAAAAGACAAAGAATGGCGATTTGGAGGTTGCATGTCTGGGAGCTAAATGCGTGGTAGTCTGGTTTCCTGGGCAACTATTGTTCTAATCAATCCGTGATTAAACAACTTTGGTAATTTGCAACCCTGCCGTAACACATCCTGGCAAAATTCTTTTTGAAAGAGCATGCCTGCGTTGAACCTCTGTAAGCCATGGGCAGCATCAATCACAGCCTTAGGACAGATTAGGTTCAAGACAAGCTCCCTCTCTGCAGGGTAGATGATCGCTAAGTCTTCTCTCTCTATCAAAGGTCAGAGCAGCCAAGTGAAGGGGATCATTGAGGCGTTGCGTGGCTGGCAATTTTGAAAGGCGGCAGTGGAAAAATGGGTCAGTGACTAGTGCGGATGGCTTGGCTTGTGCCATAGACAGAAGCCCACACATTCTGTATGGGGACAGATATATGTAGACAATGATGGAGTGAAACAACACAGCCATCAGAGATTGGGTGTATGGGTTTGACGCTTGCCATTCTGCAGCTTTTAATCCCCGATTTTTCTTGTACAATGTTGTCCCACCAGTGCCATTGACTACTAGACACTGTGCCAGACAAGCAGTCTGACCTTTGGTGTCCTTGGAACAGTTGACGCTGTGTAATGTATTCTGCAGTTGATTCCTTTTTTCGTCCTATGAATTTTAACAGCTTTTTTTTCCTCTCCCCTCTGCTGAAGCACCGAGTCTCTTTCGGTGTGTCTCAGCACTGCTGGATATTATTCCTCTTATTATCTTTCAGAACTCCAATCACTGTATGTCCTGTGGAGAAACAAAGCTGCGAGACACAGTCAAAGATGAGAATAGTGGAGAGAATGCCAATTTCCTGCAATTGGCTCAGGCACGCTGCTTTTCCTGCAGGGGAAGATTAGGTTGATGTCAAATCTTAAATCTAAAGTGCTAAAACTTGATTGGTAATGAAGTCTACCTATGCTGAATGACATTGCGTTATACCAGGCAGGGGTGACCATTTACTGTCTTCGCTACACGAGAGCTGTTATAAAACTGATGATGTCTATTACCTGTTTATAATCCCATGAACTGAATAACTTTGTCTGTTGCTAATGCTATTGATAGCTTATTGCGCTTACTATCAAATCACCAGATGGTGAATCAGGGAATGCCAACAGTGTCCAACAGAATCCATTAGTAGTCTGCTGCTAATTACCAGTGACTCTGGGGTTGATTAAAAGAAATCACCAAGCAGCAGCACACACCATTATGCTAATGAAAGCTCATTTGGAGAGGCAGGGTAGGGGTGCCTGGAAGGATTTGGACAGCTTCACCATGTAGCCAGGCTGGCTGGGCTAAATGGCTTCTTGGACAGCATATCATTACAGGACTGGAGGAGAAGGAAGCCTTGTGATGATGATGGCAGAATTTTAATCATGTTTATCTTGTCTAAAGAGTATACTGATGGATTTCTTCCCACACATTTTTTTTTTCTCATTTGCATATATATTTTTTCCTGCACATGCCCCATGGCACAAACTACCATATAACTCCCTGGCAAGTGAAGATAAGACATGTTTGGTGTGTTTAGTCATAATTGATTTTCTGATCTAATTAGAAGCCCTTGAGGGAAATGAACAAGGCACTAAAATAAATTCCTAATCACCAAACAGTAATTGCTTTGATGCCAGTATCATTGCATACAAAGATGTCAAGCCGTGCTATACTGACAGTATGTTAGATAAGCGTTCATTAAGAGACATTGATCATTCATTACACAAGCAATGGAAAAGTCAATATTCCATCAGAGAGGTCCATATGACCAGCATTAAATTTGTCAAGTCTGTGTGAACCAGACAGACTATAGAGGAAGAACAAACCAAAATGCTGTGCACACTTTCAGGCAAACACAGAGTCAACAAGTGAAAAGTGGGAGCCGCAGTATCAGGCAGCACAGAGGGACGCAATCATTTTGGTATGTGCAATCTGGAGCACACATTATATGGCGTTTGCATCCATTTTTTTTGTCTGCTTATAGTAATATGGATAACAAAGGGGAATACTTTCTCTCTGTTTGCCTTTGTAAATAAATTTTATCCACAAATCCTAAAGCATCACTCCATCATAGATTTCCTTACTGCATACAAACAAACACAGACACACAGGCTCGCACAAAATTCAACAATTTGCTTCCACAAAACATCAAAATAACTGTCATTGTGTCACGATGACTGACACGAGGCCAGCACACTTGGGGCGATGTTTCAGTTCACACTGACAGTGTAAATGTCAGAAAGAGGCAACCCGGCTCTTTATTCTATACATACTCTTAACATGGTTCATCTGGTGTGAAATTTTTAGCTAGAGACCACAATAACTTTTTATTTATTTATGTTAACTGAATCGTAGCATACACCTTGGTCACAACTGACAGATTTTTTTCATTCATTCCCTCAAAAGGATAATAGTATGTGCTATTATATTTGACATCCTGCAAGAAATCCAGTGGATTTTATAGTAACTGCCCTAATCCCCTGCTTCCTTTGTTTGATGAAAAATAGCCTGGGGCTTTTCAGGGGTTCATTCTCTTGCAGTCGGGCCCCAGCTCCACCATCCAGCCCCAGAGCACCTGTTTGAGGCAGCTTCTCCTCGGCATCTAATAAACAGGTCCAAGCTGGAGCCTCTTGCATTGCACAGGCCACTTTTTTAGCCCTCACATCTGTGATTCACCCAGCATTTCCAAAATCCCCTTGGCAGTTCAGAGATCTTTCTCAGCTGTTAGCATGCCCTCGGGCCAGGCCAGGCTTGCTATGTGCTCCAGCTGCAGGCTTTGCTATGGTCATGGGGCCCCACTGAAGGGCACTATTGTCCATTCATGGGGTTCACTGTGTGAGAGGTCAGATGAGGGAGAGTCCGGGTAGAGGCCTAGCAGGAAATGAAGGTGGAGTGGCAGTTTGGTCTATGGTGTGGGGCTTGAGCCTGAATAAATAAAATAGCCTGAATAAAAACAGAACAACTTAAATCGCTAGACTTGATATATTTGGAACTATTCTCAAATTCATTCACTTGTGCCTTGACTGAAACTTAAAACATGTATGTCATTTCTCTTTATTTGGCATGTTACCCTCCACTGTGCTGTGTGTGATGAGAAGTTACGATACATGGTGTAGCTGAGGACCGACAGCGCCTCACAGATGTGCAGATAAATCTTCATTTCTCACCCAGTTAAGCAGTTCAGCGGGCTTGAGAGGCAGCGCTGCTTCAAGCCAAGGGCACCTTTCAAGATCCAGAGAAACTGCAGAACAAATTGGAGAACAAACAGTCACAAAGGGTCGTTCACATTATCCTTTATCCGAAAAGGCAGGGCGCTCAGGGGGTGGGGTGGCAAAACCCAACAATGAAACATAACGCACAAGTTGTGATACTCCACTGATGCTGCTTAAAATGGCATTGCTCACGTAAATGTTTTATAAGCCCGGGTCAGAGCCCTGCAGCCAGACATGGCTAACGTGGTTTTCCAGGGTACAAAGTAATCATCAAGGAGTGGCCGAAGGGTTATGTTATGAGATTGCAAGTATTAGCCCAACCTTAATGCTAATAGAGGACATTTTCCAAATGACTTTTTTGGCTGCACTTCAAAAAGGATAAAGAGCAGAAAATATATTCACAGCAAGATGAAACAGTGTAATAATTTTCAGTTGCGTATTGTGTCAACCTGCACTACAACTGTACATAGGGCTGGCCAATATGGACAAAATCAAATATTACTATACAATATGGTAGAGATGACTATTGGTGTTTTCACAAGATATTTATACACCAGATTTTGATAAACAATCATTAGTAATGTGGATATGATTACCAAGCAGGTAGAGGCAAATAATAGAACAGCTATGAAAATTGCATCCCTTTACTGTAGTGCAGCCTTTAAAACCAGAAACAGATAACACTTAGGACATATCATGATATCCAAAATCCCAATTTTGGGTATTGGCTATCTAGTCTAGTCTCATATCATGATATTAGACTAGATATCAATATATTGCCCAGCTCTAACTGTAAAAACACATCAAATTCATACAGTGCCAGAAGAGGGCAGATAGGCAGAGACAAACAAGGTTGCAGAGAGACAAACAAGCATAGAGATTCATTTATTCACTCAACCTCCTGCACCTCAAAAGACCATTGAGGTTTCCTCATTTACAATGTTGTCAAGATTTAAAAAGAATTGAAAAATAGTGTAATAAACTATAAGTTAAAAGACTAAAAGAGTAATAAATATGCAGTGGAGAACAATAATTAAAATAGACAAATAGATACAATGACATATAAAATAGAATAAAGTAAAATAAATAAATACAAGGGTAATAAGAGACTTGCATAGGCAGTGTTCCTTTTGGTTATTACAACAATGTGTACATTTTACAAATAGCCAGTTTAATGCATTTACTCCAAATTATGCATGGCACCATGACAGTCCGCCATGATATTGTGCTACACTTGATCACATAAACACTGCTTTTTCTC
>OMKZ01003956.1:10276-23611 GCA_900302535.1 Neoniphon sammara
TTATTAAAACTGTTTTTTTTTTGTCTAGTTACAAATCGGTCATAAAACTGTATTTTATTTGTTTGTATTTTATTTGTTCCTTTTTTTTTTTTTTTTTGTTTTGTTTTTTTTTTTTTTTTTTTTTTTTTTTTTTTTTTTTTTTTTTTTTTTTTGAGGCATGTTGTAGTTTGGCCTCAGGTGATTTTCGTGGTGGCCCAGTGGTTCCCAGAGAGTAAAGCTCATAATGGGCTCTGTTTTATCTTAATAAACACATTCCAGGTGTTAACAATTTGTCTTTTAATGAACTGCTGCCCTCTGTGGAGTGATGTAGAACAGCAATCAGACACAATCGTGGCACCCCGCACCTCCATGCCCCAAGGCCCCTATCTCAGTTTTGACACATTAGGTCTGAGGGACAGGGGAGAAAACAGACCATCAGTGTGAATCTAGGTGAAATAGGATGCAGACCTCTCTAGAGGGTAAACTACTGTGGAAAAGAGGATGACATCAGGAACCTTGGTTCCCAGAGGAGACGGCTCTGGAAACATTGAACTTTAACGAGATTACCAACTCAGAGAGGGCTGGGAGAAGGAGACGAAACAGCATGTGCCGCTCGGAGTTGGCAGCATGAAATACAGATTTATGAACTCCATTAAACCGCATTTCTTTTTCTTTATTGGGGCCTGCAGCATTTACCCAAAGTGGAAAAAGGGTACAAAAAATCTCCACTGAATAAATTGCTAACAGGCTGTGTGCATTTACTGGCGCATAAGGTAGTGGTGAACAGAAAGATAAAGACGACAAGACAACTTGACTGTTTCGCTCTGCTGGTTTACTGGTGGATTCTGCACGTTGAGGTAGCGTACCACCAGTCAGTGTGGTCTTTGGAACAGGTGGCCGTCTCGGACTGGCATTGGTGGTACTGAGCTGGCGTGGGTTTGTAGCCAGACTCTCAATCTGTCCACTTGAAAACTCCCCAGTATTGCTGGAAAGTATTATGGCCCCTGTGGAGGAGATAGCAATTACAATTTCTGATGGGAGAGAGAGCGAGAGCCAGAAGCCACATTCATTCTTGGAATATGATCAGACTTATGACTGGAACATTTTAACAAAGCACCACTACACAAATGTCCTCTTAATGCCATCAGTGTGATGCCTTATATTTTCTGGCCCTCTGTGCATTTTCTTTTTATTATCTTTTTGTCAGATTGCCAGCAGTGACTGTACATTTAAGAAGCGACATCATTAAGCTGTGAATAGTCTGCCCTATGCCAATGCTTGATGAACCACACCAGGCCTCAGCAGGTAGATGGCAGGGAACGGGTAGATCTGGTGAGGAAACCTGCTCCCATTTAAATCCTGCATTGCTGTAGTCTGTGACAGATTGGATTTGGAGTGGCCAAAGCCATTTCCAGCTGGAGACTACTCACCTTTTGGCCTCTCACCTGAACTCTTACTGCTCTGGTATGTGTGACTAACATGGTCCATGGGAGACTGGTAACACTAGAGCCCACATGTTTTGGCTATTGGGTGCAGCTGGTGCTTGAGATTAACTGGTTTCACACATTTTTGGTGGTCTTTGGGACACTGAAACGGTGTGTCATTCTGTATGCAGTTCACATTTATTCAAAAAAGCCATACGCAGGAGGGAGAAAGTGATCAATGTCTGGGCCACAGTTTCAGCTGGTTGTTTTTACAATCCATAAAAAATGTTGTCACATCTCCTCTAAGTAGTAGCTGCCCCCTTGTAGGGAGCAGGCATAAACATCTGTAGGCTTTGCCTGAGGAATGAATAAGTAATAATCGCATGCAAAGCATTTACTCAGTGTGTGTCTCCCCCAGTCCCCAGGGGCCGCTGGCTGGCCACATGTCTGAACTCTGCTGTGAGCAGAACAACCTGCTGGGTAGAAGTTGAAGTCAGCCAATGATGCCTCTGTGTTGGATCATCAGGAAAATTTGATTCTCCATGGGTTACCAGCTGATGTGAACATAATGCCACAAAGCCTGTCAAAGCTGACGGAGGGCCATGTGGAGGCCTGTGACTGTGCCGCACGTTTGGCTGAAGAGCAGCGCAGAAACCAACAATAATGCATACATCTGGTGCAGCTCAGTGAACGCAGGGGAGGAGATGTGACAGGAGTGAAGGTTGCAGCCACCTCAGAGGGGGCTGCGGCCACAAAAGCCAAGGTCAAATCTGTCAGCTCACACATGCCACAGCGGTCGGCTGACAGCGTGAAGAGGAGCGCTGCATGGATGGGTGCTTTACACTTATTGAAAATCAATAACAATCTTTCAGTGGCAGCGACAAGACATATTTGAACAACTGCCCTTGCTCAATAGAGTCTTGGAAAATGTTATGTTGATTTTCCATTGGCAAAAAAATCATAGGATGGTTAAATAATTTTTATGCCAGCATTCTTTATTCACTTCAGCCCTGCCGCTTTCATCAGCGGGTTTGTCATTGCTGTGCAACTGGGTTTTGTTCAAACCCACAGAAATTTATTTTAAATTCTAGTGGAGATCCCAGGGTTTACAAAGATACCAAATATGCCCTGCTGAATGACTGGGAAAAGTGTATAAAATTATGCATAAGACAACTAGATATTTTATATTTGATCTAATTGTGCAGTCATAAAACAATGGCAAATTATGTTTGAATATTTCACTCAGTATAAGTGTGATGTAGCTTCAATGAAGCTTTGCAACCAGCAGAGACAGAATATGGATGTGACACTGTGCACAATGTGGAAAAAAGGTGCTTTCTAACTGTGAGGCAATGTCAGGGGAAATTTGAGGGAAAATCAGAGTTCAAGGGGTTAATCTGTTTTTCTTCATTTAGGTGATACCTTTGGTGATAAATGATAATTAATTAGGTGTACTGCAATCAATGGCAGTACTCCAATACACTTTAATATTATAGACACTGAGTGAGTCTGCGGCTTGTTATATTTTTCTACCTTTATGTATTTATTCCAGACCGATCATAAGTAACATAACCTGCATGACTTTCAGCTGGTTAGTTGGGTACAGGTTGAATCACTAATGTTTGGTATCAGTCAGCAATATGGAACAGCAAAATAGGTATTTATTTATATGAATAAGTTGCAGGTTTTTACTTTGTTTTTTTACTTTGTGATTCTCTGTGTAATTAGTAAGCTTCGGTAAACTGAGTGAGCCCCCCTGATAACAATACAGAGTTAATTTGTATTAACTGCATTTTATGAAGGCAATGAAGATAAAGATAATGATGGCAGCAGTGGTGGTACTAACATGGGCAATGGATGTGAAAGGAAAAAGAAGAGAAATGATCCATACAGTAACTCCTGTGCCCATGCCTATTACGGTGGGCAATCCGTTGTTTATTCCACCACGGGGACAAAGCTCTTTTCACGTAGTAGCTACTGCTTGTTGCGTGCAACGCAGGGGAATTTCTAAACCATTACTTTCACAGGACTAATTCATGGGCATCAGAGCATACCAACACATCAGAAATATGAGTTGCTGCTGCAGATCAGCCTAGAAATGAGGCTGAGCACTATCAAATTTTTCAGACGGATATTTGTCTGAGTCATTTGACTGCCTTGACTTGGATCATCTAATTTTTACCCAACTCCTGTGCACACTTGAGGGTCTTTAATAATTCAAACTGAATCCTATTCTTTAATACTTCTTTTTGCTGAGTAGCTCCAGGAAGAATTCAGGTTCACTGTTGTGCTTTATTGTTTTAAATTATATAATTTCTGTACACATATATGTGTTATCAACAACCCATGTGTTCTGTTGGGGGGGATGGGAGGTTATAGGTGGTGAATATGTTTCTAAATTACCAGGAATCCACTTCCTTGAAAATACATTCCCAGTGTAATAATTTAATCATCTGCCATCAGTTGGCAGGTACATTTACACTATCTTATCTAAACTAATTGAATTTGAAGTTGCATTGTTTGCTGCACATAGGTCTAGCTTAAGTAAAGGCAAGCACTTGCTTTTGTGATAAAATTATCCCACCTCAGCGTTATCACACACAGTGTGGGAGAATGGTGCCTGTTCATTGTATTTGTAATCATTTTGTTACACCAACTGCAACATCCACTGCTATCAGCAGAGAGGGTGGTAACTTTTTACAAATCATTTCATAAAAAAAAGTGTATACCGATGAAGATTGGTATTGTGTAAAACGCTTTAATGTAGAACTCGTGTGCTGAAAATGAATGGCTTAATTTTTAATGATTCTCCAGCTGCATGAGAACCAGACAAAGTGCTCAGACTGCATGCCAGATGGCTCACCCTACCTTTATGTGTTAGGAGGTGACAGTCCAAATCCTGTGCTGCTGAGTGCCTAGGGCTCCACAACAGGGAAATTGCATTCTGATCCAGTCCACTCCTCTGTGTGTTAGTGTTACACAACAGACTATTGTGTCTGGCATTTGCATTAGGGCCATGAAATTCAAGCCCACTGGCTCTCGCCATCTAGTGTGATGAGACAACAGTAGGAGTTTCACCTTATCTGTTGCCATGCTACGGCAAGATCAGATTCACGCCTAGTCTTCAAAGCTATTCCACAGGCTTTTATTGAAATGCATCACAAGAAAGAAGGATGTATGACTACACACAACCTATTTACTCCTTCTGTTGTGCAGATTTGACACGACGTGACTTTTAACTACCTTAGCAGAAAATTAGGGCAGCAGCAGATGTGGATTGACACAGCAATCTGAAGGTAGCCACATAAAATCAGTTACTTTGAGGCAGTACGCGTTGGATACAAAGTGGGTAATGTGCCTGCTATTGTGCGGCCTTATGTGAAGTAGTCCTCTGTGTATCCATCATTGTGGGCAGTGAATCAGTGAAGCAGGCAGGGGCTGCTGGGAAGAGGCCCCGTGGGACCGAGGCCTTGTCCTGTCAGTACCGGGAGGGACGGCCAGATAATAATGGAGACATCATGAGGGCAGGAGATAGGCTTTCCTTTTCAAAGAGGAGGTGGTGAGAATTTGCAGTGTCTCTCTACAACAGCCTCGTGGCCATTGATTGGTCTCTGGTCTCTCTTAAAAAGGACAGTTTTAACTGCCGTTGTGGCAGTAAACTGACGCCAGTGCTACTTTTTTTTTCCTAACAAAAGAGAGTCAAGAATCTGAACAGAGATTAGCATCTTATTTTGGTAATAAGTGGTCAGTGGTGGAAAATATATTCAAATCCTTTACTTAAGTAAAAGTAACAATACCATGATGGAAAAACACTCCAGTTAAAGTAAAACTCCTGCATTCATACTTTTACTTTAGTTAAAATATAGAAGTATTAGAAGTAAAATTAAAATGATGACAAGTAAAAGAAGTGAAGATTGTTCCTTTTCCTCTTCATTTGTGAAGAATGGTTCCTGTTCAGAGTATTATTCCTGCATTAACCTGTAAGAAGTATTTGAATGTTGTAGCTCTCACTGCTCCATATACTGTTGGCTAGTTTCAACTCACTGAACCATATTTTGTGTTTTGTTTGCAAAAGCTTATTCTGCAAAGTAACTAGTATCTTCAGCTGTGGATTTCCCTCTGAAATGTAGTGCAGTAAAAGTATAAAGTGAAGTGCAGGTGCCTAAAAATTGTAAGTACAGTACTTGAGTAAATGTATTCAGCTTCATGTACTTTCCACTCTGTGTACCTGATAGTCATTGGGAGTCTGTAGTGTGAGTGCAGGAAGCTTACATCTAATTTGGCTTTTTATCTATTTGTGGACATTAAATAACTTAGATATTCTGAACTCAGACTACTGACTATACAGCAGACACTATTTATTCTTGATCTCATATTAGATGTAGAAGCAGGTTTAAAAGCAGCAAGCCAAAGTTGTTATGATTTCAAAGCATGTCCCATCTCTTGTCATGTATTAGACTAATACAATTATATACTGGCATCAAAAACTTGTTACTTTCCAATATTTATTTCTGCTTCAGATGTTCCCTCTGGCACTATCTGCATATCACTTCTCTTCTGACACTCTCTTCAAAAACTCTCAAAGACACTTCCAAAAATTAAGTTTAGCTGTCGGGAGATGGATCATAATAGCCCAGTGCAGCACTTTAAGTATGTAGGTTACATCAATATTCTGAATTTTAGTATTCCACAGCAAAGTGCCTTCCAAGGTTAATAGTCTGGCTCCATCACTAGTGAGAAACTGGAGTAGTGAATGGGGACCTGAGTGGGTAATGCCAGTGATCTGTGTTGATTGTTTCTTATGAATCATTTTAGACAGGAAGAGTTGAGTTTACCAGGCTAAATTTTCCATGTTTAGCTCTCAGCTGCACAAGGTAAAGTGTGTTGCTTTAAAAACCACATGACGTGCCATCTTACTTACACTGCTTCTTTCCCCAGGAATGTTAAAATTGCATTTTGCATTCATTACCCCCTGCTGGCAAGGACTTTAAATGCAATTGCATTGTCTTTCTCCTGAGTGCATTTGGGTTCACTGTCGAATCCCAGCCAGTTTATGCTCTTTGTGACCAGTTGATGGAGTACACATTAGAAACTCAGCAACAGCTGTTGAGTGACCACAACAGTGTGGTATTCATACAGTGCCAAGGGAAAAAGAACAATGCTCTCATCCTAAAATATGTTCCTGAAAATAGTGTTTGAGTGTATTATATTGCAGGAAGCCTCAAGCCTTGCCAAAGCCTCAGTGTCAAATGATTTGTGAAGTTTTGTCTCTTGGTTTCTTTTGTTCATCTTTTTTTGATGCATTGCTTCTGTCATTTTCAAATCTTCTTCTTCTTCCTCTTCTTTTTTTTTTTTACCCAGTTGCCTTAAGTGAGGCTGTATCCAACTATGTCCAGGATCTATCTGTGAAGTTTATGGTAAAAGTTTTTTTTTTTCTTTTTTCTGTCTTGGAGACAGGGATCAAACCGGTGTTGTTGTTTTTTTCCAGCAACACATCATCCAAATATAACACTGGTGAACTTCCATTGTCTTTGGTGCTTTGTGATTTTTTTTTTCTAGTTCAACCCTGTGGTCTGAGCCATACAAGAGCAGATATTTCAACACTGCTATTTCTCTTCTCGTCTGCAGAAAAGCCGATGCCGCAGGGTCCCCCAGGTGGTGTTATCGGGATCCTTGGAGGTGTAGTTGCCATTGGGCTCATCATTGGCGTGGCTGTCACCGTTTTCATGGTCCATCGGCGGCAGCAGAAGACCCGCACTGAGACAGATAATGACCTGTGAGTACCAAGACTCTACCAGAGAGTATTGCAGTGGGCCGGACGGGTGGTAAGATTAGGTGTGCGCTCTGTCAGCCCACAAGAGAGAAGCACTTGGAAAGGACAAAACACTTTGTGGCAGAGTTAATGTATTTGGAGACAGAAGAACACACTGCAAACATGTTGTTGTTTCCGTCTCTCCTTCCCATTCAGCCTGAGAGGCAACAATATCCTTCCCCAGCTGTCAGAGGTCACTTATGAAAGATAATGGCACCCACGCTAAAAAACATATGCCAAGTCTATCTTTTATCACTTTATTCTAGTAGAGGAGCTTGATTATCATTAAACGTCCAGTTATTAAGTGGTTGCTTGATTGCAGTGTGGGCTTGATTTGTCCACTTCCCATTGAAAAGCTGTTGTTTTAATCAGGACTGATTGCAGGAACTCCAGCAGGTCCTTCCCTCTGGGGAATGTTTCACCTCTGCAGGATTGTTACAATATTATCAAGAATTCAATGAGATTTTCTCCGTCAGTGTCTCTTTAAGCAGTAGGTTTAGAGGTTGGGTGCTTTATAATGCTATTCAGAGAAACAGTTACGGAATTATTTAAGTGGATTTTAATCAAAATAGTGATTTGCTGATGAAAGATGAATCAACATGTGATGATTGGGCTTGTAAAACACCGAAAGGGGATAATTCCTTGCAGTTTGAAAAGGGAAAATATAAAAGAGATACAGTGATATATAGTGATTCACCACTGTAATATCTGGTACTGTGGTGGTAGATGGGGTCAGTCTACTTCAAAGCTGATAGTTGTGTATACTCCCCCCCAAAATAAATAAATAAATAAAATAAAATAAAAAATAATTTGTTGGTAAGTTCTGTATAACTACGCATTATCATAAAAATGACCGTTCCTCCGAAACGGAAAATTACAAAACGCAGCGTTCTTCACTCCAATCAAATCCAGCAGATTGCTATTAAAGATAGATTCGGGGACCCTGTATTTTTGCCCACTGTATTTACTCCTGCCACCCCTCCTCTGTCCAACCAGGTAATTTTGTTCTGCCTCCAAACCAAGGGCCATGACAATTTCAAACACTGCCAGCTGCTGCCTGCACACAGAGGAGAACACAGAAGTTACAGGGAATGCAGCTGAGAGAATAACAAGGAACGGAGCTATGAGAAAGGAAAATATCTTCTCGTATTATTCCGAAGGTGATAAAAGTCTCTGCCATCTGCTCGGAGAGAATTGTGGGAAATCTGTTTTCAACAAGGAGGAAGGGAGCATTCAAGTTGCATCCCGCTAATTGCTTTTGTCTAAGACACCTGGCTACGACAGATAGCTCAATGGTTGCCAGGGTTTCCATGATGCTCTTGGCTATACTGGATATACATGATGCAAGCTCAAAGCACATCCCCATGGGAATGATGCTGCTGTGTACAGGGGTTGGCTATCTTCCTCCCTGGGAATATTACCAAAACAACTGAGGTGGGGGTGTGCAGAATCTGGCTGAGGATGCACATGAGCCTTTAATCAACTCGCATGATGAGATTACAATGCTTTTTTTAGAGGCCCCCCTCCAGAACCTTGTAATTGATTTGATATTCAAAGCGCTGATGGTAACATCAGCAAGATCCTCTGCCAGGCTTTGTCCTCTACAACTTAAGACAGCTGTGAGTCTGAGTTCTCTGCAGCAGCGGCAGTGGCAGGTCCAACGTTGGGATCCGTGCAGAAACCGAACCGCTTCTACCTCTCAGGAATGCTTTTCAAGACAAATGAAGCACACACACACTTACCTCTCCCATTGCTTTCTGTCTCTACCTCCCTCCCTGCTAATCTATCTTTCTTTCTCACTCTGATGCTGAAGTAACTGCTCTCTGTTTCCCACTCCCCTCCCTCAGCATTGCTGTTGCTGCTGTTGCTGATAGTTGTGTGACACAGGCTCCAGAGAAGCCAGAATCCCCCACAAGGAAAGTAGAGGCACCTGACCCCAGTCTATCCCCCACTGAACCCTGCCCTCCTGGATCCTCTATCTTGTTGCCTGCATGTAATGGTGGCCTGCAAGTGACGTACTTGAGCACACCATTGTGAACACTCTCAAGCAAAAGGAAGTTAATTGACATGATAACTAATTAGACTCTCGCACAGGACTCGACGTGCACGATGTGGACTTGGACTTAATGGAATTCCTATTTTCTTTTGATAGCGTTCAGCAAATAGAGATGTTTGAAGTGCAATCTGAGGCTTATAAGAATAGTGCCGTTCTCACACTGAGCTTCAAACGTCTCTATTTGGTGCATGCTATTTAAGAAATATTCCATTGCATCAAGTAATGGCAATGAAACCCATTTGATAAACAACTATGAGTGAAAATTGAGCTCAATGAAAAGAGTGCCAAGATGAATCGGAATTAATTAAAACATCCCAAGATAAAAATGTACAATTTTATTTGTAATTTATCGGGTTTTGGGGTGCTTGTGCAGAACAGAACACTTTTTAATCACTCTCCGATTCAGGAAAGATTGAGTGAGTATAACATACATATCAAATTGTTAATCAGTGGAAAATCTGTATGCTTAGAGGCTTATTTTTTTTTTCATAATCATCACACATGCTGAAACTCAATGATAAAGTCATGTCTTTTGTCATTGTGAACAGCCCACATTGTGCAACCTTTTCTCCTCCTCCACCTCTTGCTCTTTCCTCTCTGTTTGTGTGCATGATCGGTGTCAAATATGCATGACAAGAGTAATAATTCTGTCAGTGCTGTGTAACTGTTGTTATTGTCAATGTTATTGTTTCCTGGTTTGGCATGTGATGCTCAGTGTAGTGAACTGTGATTCAAAGCTTTAATTGTCCAGATGAATATTTGTGTCAGTGTTCACTTCTTGTAGCTTGTCATCTAACCTGTTCAGTGTCTTATGAAGAAATTGTTTACTTTGATTTTGAAATGTTTAACTATGTAAATGCAGATAATAATTTGCTTGGTGTGAAAGCAAGTGAATGTGCGGTTTTATCCAGAGAACCACTGCAGGAGATTCATAGTTTTATATGAGTGTCTGATGTCAGGGTAAAGGGGAAGCATTTAGCCAGACTGTTTAATCCTGCATGTTGATGAGCCGTTAATCAAGCCTGGGCATTTGATAACATGCCTGACTGCACCGCCAGTCACGCCTGTGTTTGCCCTCACAAAGCAGCACATGATGTGACTCAAAATTGGTCAATCCTAATAAATCATTGGCCCTTCAGAGGCTGCACTGGCACAATAGTCAACTGCTTATCAAAATAGATGGGCATTGTCAAAAGCGGTGTTCTCAGAATAATGTGTTCATCGCTCTGTCTTTTGCCGGAGCATGATGTATGACCTCTAAAATGTTGAAAAGCACTGACAATCGTGGCACAGCTCCCCTGCAAAATGATTTCACCCAGTGGTGTTTCTGACATGCAGCTGGTACTGACAGAGTTGCAAATAGTCGGTGCTATAAATCAGTTTGATGCCAACTTCTGGGCCATTTTTACCACAATGTCTGAGAGGAATCACATGCAGAATGTAAAAATGCAGAAGAATCTTGAATTACGAGTCAGATGTCAATGTCACCCAACAGAAATATTTTCCCACTCTTGCTCAGGCTTAAGGGCTACCTTGGGGAAACAAAGATGAAAAATAAGAGGAATTCAACTTAACTGGAAATGCAGTTGGCCTGAAATATAGCAGCATTGTGATATAGGGGACTCTTGTATAATATTGATAGACTGTCCAGTGTGGTCTAGCACAAAGGAATGGGTAGTAGTAATGGTAAATATAGACTGTCCGCTTCAGTAACACAATTTGAAAAATGATACTGGCACAGTTTCTGTTATGATTCGTGGAGGATCTCCAGAGATATTATTTACACTTGTATACCCTTTAATTTACTAAATGGTCACCAAGCTTTTCACCATTGCTGTGTGGAGACCTTTAAAAAGTAATAAATGGTTATTGATGTTGGACAGTTTCTAGCTTTAAGCTGTGACCAAAGTAGGATTGTGTTTATTGTATTTCTCAGCCTTTCAACATGGACTGTTACTGTTGTATTGGGTGTGAATATGAATCATTCACTGATATGTTATTTATGAGTAAAAACGGTGTTTGGTTTCTTTGTACAGAATGTTGTACATACAGCAAAACTGTCTCATATCTTTATTTCCATGTATTCTGCATAGCTGTGTGTTTAAACTAGCCTCAGGCATTGAAATAGGTCCAGCAACTGGCTCTGAATATGTGTATAAATGTATAGTTGAAGTGTTCAAAAAAAAGAAAGCAAAACATTCCTTTCAAACAGAAATATCTTTTGATAAACTTGTCAGAGAGCAAAACAAAAGTCATTTTGTTTTATTCTTGTTTCACTCTTTCTTGCGAGGAGAAAAGAAAAAAAAGAAAAAAAGAGCTGAGCTGAGCGGAGTAATTGTTGTCCGCCTTTTGAAAAGATTGAAGCTAGACAAAGCATGAAAGTAATTGCCTCCTAAAGATCAAATCACATTTATCCCGTCTTGCAATTAAAAGTATCATTAGCATTTAAATTGCCAAATAAGATTGTGATCAACAGAAATCAATGGGAGCACCAAGGATCAGCTCAAACACTTCATGTTGTTTTCCACAATGAGGACTGTGGTCATGCGGTGGCTCCCTAATCCAAATGCTTGTGGGACTGCAGCAGTGCACTTTGTCTACCATGGAAGCATGGGACAGGAAAAGTGCTTTCTAAATGTCAAATTGAGGGACATCTTACTTTCTGAATATCTCCAGTTCAAAAACAGCCTTTTCCTCAGCAAAATTTCTAATAAAAGGTCATATTTCTTTCATCGGTGTATTCTAAAAGTCATTTTCTTTGCTGTAAATCTTCACTCGCAGATTACTCTTCTCAGTTTAGGGATTAGTTATGTTTTCTCCTTGCTATCCTCCTTAAATCTCCCCTTAAGCTGCCCTGAGCCTTTTGTAGTCGACAGAGCGAGGAAGAGCGAGGTCTTCAAGGTGGATGTCTAAGTAGGAAACAGAGCAACTTGAATGTAGCTTATGGTTCCCTGCCCAATGCTTTCTGCTCCCCACAGGCTTGTGGTGCTTGTCGGCTTTCATTAGTGTCTGCGTTTCACAAAGCCAACGCCCACATGCTGCCTGCACCAAATTCAGCCCTGATATAGTCTATGTGTAATCACACAGCTGAGATGCACATCAGGTGGTCAAGCTGAATATGCTATTATTATGCTATGTCTTATTAATGACAGCATTGCAAACGTTGAGTGTAAACAAGACAATCATTTATATATTAATACGTCAGGGGAAAAAAACACTCGGGAAAGTGATAAAATACACATATTTTATTCACCCTATGGAAAAGGATATTTAATAGCAGAAAAGATACTTGATAAATATTGGAAATGTTCCTTTTTAAATGAATTCAACCCTTACTTTAAATATTAATCAACTATTAATATTATGACTGATACTGTGATATTGTCTCATCTGGAACACTGCAGTATATCCATTTATTATCAGAGGATTGTGTCCAGTCAAATGGTTTGTATCTGTATTCAAAATTTTAAAACTTCACTGTATGTCATTAAATACTGTACGCCAGCATACATTTATCATCAAACTTCACATGGAGCAAGAAGGGGGAAAAAAAAATCCAAGATCAAAGACAATGCTTATTTTGCTTGAAAGCAAGTCTTGCATGGGGAAGAAGTCACTTAATTATTTAGCTGGTATTCACCGCTGTATCACTTTGAAGAAATATAATGGCAACTTTATAGCTGTGACTCCCAGCTACCGTCCTCCTGAATTCATCTGCTGAAACATAAACACTCCCTCCATGATATTTCACATCCAAATTGTCATTCAGACAATAAAACAATTTAAATTTAACCCCCAGTTCCAAAGATTACACTCTGAATTAGTTTGATATATGAATGATTTTGTTCTGCACAGCTAGGTACTCAATTTGTGTGCATGTGTATATGAGACAGACAGACTGAGCACCAACATTTGTTTGTTTTTGCACATGCGTGCTTGGGCACACACACCAATACTGTATTTATGTGCACTCTGCACACACACTGCTTCATCAAGCGGAGATGCTCCTGCCCTTGATGCTACTGCTTTTTTTTTTTTTTTTTTTTTTTTTTTTTTTCTTTTGT
>OMKZ01003956.1:27111-51811 GCA_900302535.1 Neoniphon sammara
GGATAAAAAAAAAAAAAAAAAAAAAAAAAAATTCATAATACCTTCATAAGAGGTTAATAACTGCAACAAGACACATTGTGAATACTGGTCAGCTTTTATTGCCCTTTCTTTGTTCTGTTTTTCATCTCAGTTGGACTACATAGTCAACTATGGTGCTCATTTGCTGTTTAGGTCACTGGTGACATAGCAATGAAATGATATGTCAGTTTGGTGACATGTTGCTATTTCCAGACATTGCACACTATGGCTTACAGGGATAACTCTCATCTTACCCAGCTTCCCAAGTGCTCATCATGTTCTTCTCTGGCATTGTACTGGTCAAAGAGTGGCTTCATCCATCCAGATACAATTAACTGAGAGTCCTTGAGTTTCAAACAGCCTAAATGGAATATCTAAATATAGATATGGTTTGTGCCTCCGGTAACACCAGTAACATGTAGAGTAATTACCAGTCTAATGCAAATTAATTTGCCCCCATAAGTAAAGTAGTGGTAAGTGGGTCGTTTTTGACAAATAAATGGTACTGACCTTGCACTGCAGTACAAATATAAAAATGCACTGGAATATAGTCAGTGTCCTCAGTATTTTGGTATTTTTACAATAAAAAATCCACTTGTTCAGGTTGCACGCTATAATGGCAAGCCTCTTTCTTTTGCCAATAGACAGAAGTAACTTAACCTTGTTTTACAGGGACTGTCTGATTTAGACAAAGGACATGTACACAGCATATTCTGCTAATTCATTCTGGTGTTTTTGAAAAATAAATAAATAAATAAATAAATAAATAAATAAAATATAGAAAAGTGATATATACCAAAACATTCTGCACTATCCAGTTTCTGCAACAGCTTCACAGCACATTGTTATAATTGTTAACCCAACACCTGTTTCATAGTGCAAATGAGTTTTATGTTGAAAATCTAGCTTACTAAATACCACACTGTTTGTTATTTGCTATAAAAGAGCAGTGGATGGCCCTTTTTTCCATTAACTGTTAATAAACTCAAAGCACAAACTGAAATGTCAACATTCAGTGGCTGAGTGAAAGTAGACTGAAGAAATGTCTTTTTTCCCTAAAATCTCACTCACAAAACATTATCATATTAGCAATAATTACGATCAGAATAATTTAACATTTCACTAACTGCAGCGGCCTGAGATTTTAAATGTGACAGTAATACAACGTTCATGAAGGTTAAAATCCTGCACGTCATGCATAAACTGTGCAGGGAAAGTGGGTGAGTGCACTTGAGCAAGGCACTTCAAAAGCCCAACTGCTCTAATGGAGCTGCTCAGTAAAAGGGTTAAGTTCTGTTGGAGAGCTTCCAGCAGTTAATGTGTTTAATTGTAGGACTGTAGTTGCTGGAAAAGAACATATGTACTCAGTGGCCTGCCTTCTGGAAGAATACAAGTGAACAAAGGAAACAAAAATCATAGCAAGATAGTGACATGATTGGTGAAACACCCATGAATGAACAATAATCACTGATGCATGAGCAATAACATTCATTAAGCATGTTTTCTGTGCTTGTGTTGCACATATGAAATACAACTCAGTGCCTGTAGATTAACTGCATAAAGTGTCTTAGCAATAGCTGTCCCCCTGACATTTACATCAGCCATTCTTATGCTTGAACGACAGATTGGTTTGAAATTGTCCAAGAGGACATTACGTTACTGAAGGCAAATTAAAACTTTAATATGGAACTTTTTGTCATATGGAAGTGTTTTGTTAGCCCCGCCCTCCACAACTCATCAGCTGTTCACTTTCCTGCCTCGACACGTGTCACTTGCCCCACCATCTTGATGAGCTGTCGACCTTGAGACAGCGCCTAGCCTGAAGCTGATGCAGCAAGCGGCATCCGTAAAGCCTCCACAGGTGTTGAAGAAGCAGATGGTGGATGCAACCAATATGCACTTGAAAATAAATAAATAAGTACATAAAGAGACAATGACAATGCTCACTTTGAGTTTTTGAATGGCTTTTATTCTTCACACACATTTTGTCCTTGCTGCACTTTCTTCTCTTAAAGTCACAGTGACATGAAAGGTGACTTTTTCAACTTGGTGGCTAATTTCTACACTAGAATACCGACTTATTGAGCAACAAATGCCAAAGAATTTAATATATTTAGATTTTTTTTGTACTTTTACATCAAAATCCCATTAATACTACTAAGTGGTAGTATCATGCTAAAATCAGTAGCCGTGAGCTGTGAACACGAACCTTTAAAAAGATGCCTCTCCGTGTTAAGACCTGCCCCAACAACCTGCTTCAACAGGAAATACATCATCTAAAGGAAGCAAGAGGCTCTGAAAATGCCATTTCATCGTGACTTTAATGTATTCTACCATTGCTGTTGCTGCTATAATTTCCCTGTGATGTGTTTGCCAGCCTCATCTTGATAGCCAACCAATTTCAGGCAATCCAAAACAATTTTTGGCTTTAGGGATATGCACATATAGCCACAGACTAATCATGTATAATAATGTCCTATGTTTTTGTTGCTTTTTTAATGTGAAAAAGTTACATTTTGAAGCTTTGATCTCAGAGTAGGCTGCTAGGTGACTTGACTGGCCTGAAAAAGCTGGCAGCCTGCTGGCTTTATGTCACAGTCCACTGCACAGACCGAAACTGGCAAAGTACCCAAGTATCAACATCTGCGCTCATTAGATCATAAACACTAGGTTTATGTTGCATTGTGGGATGGATTGAGAGGGCCAAATAGATGACAACTGACCAGGAAGCCAATGTCTTCATGCACCCGAATGAATGCTTCCTCCAGCTAATTGCATCCATCTGCGTGAACTCTGGTCCTCAACTCAACATACATGATCACTCAGCCATTAAAATCCTTGCAATTGGATGTAATATGGAGGGAAAATATTACAGCACCCGAGTGCAGTGGATATTGACTGGCATTAAACAGCTATTTTTCAATGTAAGAAAAATTAGACATCAAAAGGCATTTGGCAGCCTTTTTATCCCACAGAATGAATAGCACAGAGGTGTGGAGGGGACAAGCATTGTTAAAATCTATTAAATGAACCTCACATTTATTACGTTGAAAACTGCATTGTTCTGGCAGACTTTTATGTCTGTTATGTAATTGTGTGACATGCAGGTCTGATAAATGTTTAATGAAGGTTTTATGAGTGTTCATTTGTCATTTGAAAATTAATTCATTCCTTTATGTCACGAAATGTCTCATGAGCCTGTCACGAATTTCCCACCTTAAACCCCTTTAAAAAGTATTTCTCACTTAACGGTGTCAAACTTTGCTTTGAGATTATGACAGACTTTGACAGATCAATTAGGAACATGCTGTGGGCAGATTTTAACACCGGTGACCTGGTGAAATGGAAACTATAGAGGAGCGCTTTGCTGCCACTGCTCTTTCATTAGACTGCTTCCTCTATGAAGAGTACTGCAGAAAATTCAATATCACAACCCAGAGTGTCTGAAGTGAAAACCTCTGATATCTAGTTTTGCCCCCCAACAGCTCTGGTGGGAAAAACTGACGCTTGTCATAAATGTTGGCATCTCCTTTCTTTCCATGCCTCTTTCAAAAGAGAGCCTTGGGTTGCAAAAATTGTGTGAAATTGCATACTCATTGTGTACTCATTGCATGACTCATGTTCTTCAGAAATATATATATATAGTTAAATGGGATTGGTTCCATCAACTTCCCCCCCATTCCTTTTCTAATGTGCCCTGTGCTCTGTTCTAACCTGAAAGCCTCCGTAATTTTCTATTTAATTTCCTAACAATGTCCCTCTAATGAGTGTCTACCCCTCATCATCATCTAAGAATAAGATTTTTAGTTGCCTCCAAATAGACTAGACATTTATAAAGGAATATATGAATATGCAATAACCTCTTGGCCATGAAATTGGACGGCGCAGGTCAATATAAGGACATTAAATACATAAGCACTGGTTTCAAAAGAAGCATTTACTATTGCATGAGCCATGTCTTTTCACATCAGATAGGAACATCATCTAATTATGTATTATATTGTCATCTGTTGTATCAATCTCTGCTTATCCAATCTGGTATCAAACTGACATAATGCTTCATTTCCCGCTTAATCTTTCTGAGTTCAAAAGGTTTCACAAATGTTTGACGATGCCTTTGTTTGTCATAATGTTCCAAAGTTTTATAACAGTGATCCCCCCCCCCCCTTTTAAGTATGATATCACTAGCAGAAAGAAATAACCAAAGTCCAAACAGTGACACATTAAAGCCTCTGAGTCCTTTTCCACTTTTAAATTGAAATATGTCTCAAACTATCTCCAGTCCAGTTTCAAACCCTCAAACACTGAATAGATATTCCTCTGAAATATGACAAAGCCAAGGCACAATTGTTGAAAATCTCCATTCAAAGGCGCCTTTGCTGGGGGATTATCCCAAATTTAAACATTTCAATCCAGTGACATCAAACCATTAAAAGAAACCCCTAAACTAAATACCATACTGGGCTCTTACATTAAGACAGGGAGTGTATTTTGCTTTGGCCGTTTGTGATGCTGTTGAAAATAATTCAGATTTCCTTGCTATTTTTTTAGATTTTCATTTTGAAAAGAAGAAAGCAAGATAATTCCATGCAGTATGAAATCATGAAATTATTCTTAGTGTCTTTGGTATCCAGAGGATTGGGACAAGCTGTACACACATCTTCATGATGTGTTTTTGTTAACGCATAATTGACCGGGGCCATTATCAATTTGTAAATACATGTAATGCAAAGTGCAGTGAATGCCATAAACCACACTGCATTCTTCAGTGGCTCTACAGCAGTGGTAGCTTTGTAGCTTTGAAGTTACTTTTGTAACTTCGCAAACTATTTCCTAACTTTGCATCATACCTTTGTATGATTATATGGAAAAGATTAATTTGACAAAATAACTTTGATGCCCATATAGAGTTCAGTACAGCAGCTAAATCTAATGCTGCTGTCAAGACATATTCCTTGTCAGATTCCCGGCCTTGTTTCGGCTTATTACCCCTAAAAAATAGATGTGTGCAAATGAACTTCATTTGACAAATTAAATAACTTTCAGCATAATATTCTGGGGTTCTGCGATTGCAGCTCTGGACTAATGTGGATGTACTACAGGCAACAGTCTTCAGTCATAGGCTAATTACAAAGTTAACCTTGGCAGGGATATATTATAAAGCAGCTCCAACACAACTGGTTGGCTGCTTGGATTGTGGGAGCATGTCACTGAGCTCATTATCATCCTCCACCCATCCTGTCTGAGCTCTGATGTTTCCTGTAGGTGGTTCATCTCGACAAGGAGGAGGAAATGCAGAAGCTTCCTCTTCAGCCTCCTTATTACGACATGGCGCCCTCTGAGTCAACCCCCTTCACTGATAAGCCGGTGAGTAGTAAAGCCACGAGCGAGTTCAGAGGAGCTGCTCTGTGAAGGGGTCATCAACAGCCAGCGCTGCCTTCGGCCACTAGTAATTGTATATGGAAGTTTCTATGGAGCAATGCTATTATACTTAATGGTATTTTAGCAAATATTCTCAGATGAAAATGCTTTATGAATGTCCTTGGGGATCTCTAATGTAGCTGAATCTTTGTTAATGTCTGGTGTTAAAAGTGGAAGGGACCCTTTAACAGGCCAGCCGCTAAATCCATTGGGTGCTTTGATTAAGCTCCTTATCCCATCATTTACATCAGCACCATTCACCTTCTGTCTAAACCTGATCCAGCCGACGTCCTGTCTGCATGTGTTAATTCACGGTCTGACCCCGGTACTCACCGCACACTCCGCCCGCTACCTCGTCTCCCCTCCAACTCCTCTAATCCGCCATAATTACTTGTGTGTTTACATGGCAACCATGTGCAGATAAATTGCAGCGCGATGCTCTACAGTATATCGTCGACCCTGTGTGTAGCTGTTGACTATGAAGTGTTTGCCTTGTTGTATCAGATGCTTCCGCTAACTGTGATGAGCCCCCCTCAGAGGCACATGATTCAGATGCTTGTGTTTGAGCTTTTTTTGTGTGTTGCTGCTTAGATGGAGTCTCAGCCTTGATTTAAAGATAATTAACAGGACTTTTATACACTGTGCATGCATGTGCATGTGTATGTGTGTATGTGTGTCTTGTACAAAGAGAAATATCCCAGAAATGGCAGTTGCAAATGTGTAATTGTAAACGCTGCTTATTGTATCTACTATACAGTGGCTAACAGGAAGTAAATAACAGCCAGTAAATTAGTATTACCATGGCTACCTGCATCACTAATATGGCAAGAAGCTGGATGATGCCTGTAACAAACACAAATCTGCTATGCTTGTAGAAGTTGAAAGCTGCAGAAGTCCTCTGCAGAACGCTGTAAGGCACAGGCATGGTGACATGTGTGATTTCACGTGCATTAGTCTTGGAGAGGACCATCATGTCTCTGCAGTATTTTCATGGGTTTTTGTTTTTGGCATGCTAGCCACAGCCTGCTACACTCCATGGGTTTTATTCTGAATGGTAAAGGGATAAAAAGGCACCAGTTACTGGGAAGTACAGGATTAAGCTATGTCTGCACCTTGTAACTCCACATTAAGTTTTGTGTGTTTTGTAAATGCTTTGACTTATTGTTTGTTGATATCGTTGTGTATTGGTCTGCCTAATGGTCCTCTTGAATACCATGCAAACTGTTGTTTCACATCTTTTCTGCAGTATTCATGCTGGTGATTAACTGTATTCTTCACATTTCTGACATATCAGAGCGTCCTTCCACAAAAAACGTCTCCACAGGTCGTTAGTTCCTACCCTGTAATACGACCCACAGGAACGTTTCCTAAATTAGCATTCCTAAGCGATATAGTAGAAAGAGCGAGACTTTCACGCAGGATACCCGTGTTCGTGTCTCAAGAAGCATGACTGGTGTCTGTTTCCATGTGTTTAGGTTTCATTTTCGAGTTCGTTTCTGCATGTTTATTATCGTGACAGTGGCAACGAAGGTTATTTACCATAACCTTACCCTAACCTTATCCCTAACCTTTTCCTAAACTTAACCAAGTAGTTTTGGTGCCTAAGTGTAACCAAACAGCAAACGTTTTGAGTGTTGTCTGTACTCATGTGTGCTAGGCTACTGCGTTAAGAAATGTTCCTGTGCCTTGTATCCTGTGGGTCATATTAGAGGGTAGCAACAATCGACCTATGTGGTCGGATAGGTTGATGATGTGTTGGACATATTAGCCTCCCAGCATGTTAATATTGTTAATACTGCTGCTTTGCATTGATGGTGTGTTTTCTTTTAAATGGATCATCTTTATTCACTGAGCTGTCAAGGATAACTCACTCTGTCACTGTATTCCATGGACAAATGGCTCTATATTTGCTGTATTGGTTATTATTTAGTATTTAAGTGTCATATTCTGTTCTGTGCTCAAAGAAACTGGATGTTCAACTTGAAAATCCTTGGACACCGAGGACAGATTCTCATATTGTGCATTTCATAATTCTTGTAACAGTGTTCTTTAAATTAAATAAGGGCTGCTCTTAAGATATATAGTTAATCACCGAGGTTTTCAAAACAGTATTTGTTAGGGAAGTGCATTGACAGCTGCGCTGAGTATTACTAATGAATGCTTCTCTAGGGGCAAAACAGTATCTGCCAATTTTCAATACGATGTGGCTGTAATTTTCCCCTTGATTGCACTCTGGTCATGACAGATATTCACAATATTTAAATATCCAGGGAGTGCTGAGTGTGAGTGTTGGGGAAATATGCATTGGTCATGTGTAATGGCAAGTAAACAGTTGGTGGAGAGTGGAGAGATTGCTTGCCAGATTTAAATTATTAACAAGAAATGCTGTAGAAGATTAAATAATTTCTATATAATCCTTTCTCAGATGGTGATTAGGTATAGCGATATACCAGATGTCTCCTCTTTGCATTTTGTTTTGTCAACGTTGTGTCAACAACTCCCTCCCTTCCATCCATTCTAGATGTCGATAAGGTAGACGTATCTGACATCTCCCCTTTGCGTTTACTTTGTCATAACTGCCTCCCTTTCCTCCATTGATTTCATTACTGGAGAAAGGCAGACAGACTAAAAGGAGAGGCACTATCCGATCAATGACTTTCTCCTGTGTAGTTTGCTCTCAGAATAACAGAAAAATGCCATGCAACAGCATACGTGGGATATACAGCTAAGTATATTCTGGAGGTTTTACTCCCACATACATAACAGGCGCAGATGGGAGATTTTTCAGGGGAACACATGCAGTTTTTTTTTTCTTCAGAGCTTTTGTTTCCTGCCACCATTCAACTGTAGGCTAATTCTGCACTGTTGGTAATACATGTGGGCAACCATCAATCCAGTCCACTTCCCATTTGCCTTCCTCTGTGTTAACAGGTTTTATATTAACCACTTCATTCTGCCCTTCAGAAAATGAAAGATTTTCTTCCGGCATTTCCACCACCTTTGACTTCTTTGGTCATTCAATCTAGTCATAAGAAACAGCTCCTGATTGAATTATTGACCAGACCTGTTCTCAGTCATCATAACCTTGAAAGAGAAAATGGGCCAAGGAAATCAAAACATTGCATTTGCTTAAATATTGCTGTGTATTACCATGTTGTTTTATGTTGTTTTCCTTCAAGTCCACGAATTACACTGCATTTCATATGTTGTTATCACAGGATCAAAATACATTTAAATGTATTTTATGGAATCATCTCACATTGTTGAGATTATGCACCTGTTATGTCATTGAGTTGTATTTTCCCTGTTTGCATTTACCATTTTCCATATCATTATCGACCTTTGTGAGAGCCATCCCTCTTCTTTCTTGAGCAAAATGAGGCAATCTACGGAGTATTTTGGAATTGGATAAATTCTGATGAAAGCGTTCATTTTCCTTTATTGAATGCCCAATTCAGAACGAGTAAGATGTAACTTGAAAATGCAAGATAATCTTGGCCAATTACTCTATCAATCCAGTCAATCATCAGACTGTTTGCGCACTGCGGTCAAATGCTGGTTGAATTAATGCTCTGTCTATGTTTACATGCACATCAATAATGCCGATATTAAAGCAACCACATCAGCATCTCCATGAATGCGCATACAGGTCATAATTACATGAATACAGGTCATGCGTTCATGTAGCATAATGCAAGTAACCCTGCTCATTGGAGTTGTAACACATGCCCTGCATCTATTGGCGTTAAACACAGTTACACAGCTTTTATTTAAATCCAGTTTTCACCTCTATCAGCTCTCAGCATTGCATCGTTTTCATATTTGAGCCATGATACAGATAGCATATCATAAACAACAATGTGACTGCAGGTTTTCTCTGCCACGCATGTGAACAGCTTCATCAAATTATCCTCAGTTATAGAAAGAGCCCTGATTAGATTACTGTGTGCATGGAAACATAGTGAGTCCTTTTCCATCTGTCTGTTTTTATTTGGTCTTTGTGTCTCATATTAATTTCTGTCTGTCTGTTGTGGTATGTTGCGTATAATGTCTCTTTCATTTTTTTTTTTTGTCAGCATATCAGTTTTTTTTTTATCTGCATTCACCGAATCATTCAATCAGTCTTCGTCTGCATTGTTTTTTTCATTTTATATGTGCCATGCTAACTCACATTATTCTTTCACTTTTGTCTCTCCTCCTGTAATTCTTTATCTCACACGCATACAAACTTGAGTTGCCCATCAGTTCTCTCTTAACAATATTTTCACCCATCTTCATTCATTCTTCTCTTCTCATCAGTCTGTGCCGCCCTATCTCTCTCTGTCTCTCTCTCTCTCTCTCTCGCTCTCTCTTTCTCTCTATCTCTCTCTCGTTTTGGCTGTCTCACTTCCTCACACACCTTTCGCCTCTCTTGTCTCCAGAACTCTGGCCACAAGGACTGTGATGTCCAGTATGCGGAGCTGGATACTGCAGCTTTGGCTTCTTCTCCCAGCCCACGAAGCTCTGCTCACACTGGCCCTGGGGACCTTGTCGAGTATGCAACCATCCAGCCTAGCTCACACTAGCGCATGCCATTGTAGGCCTTTCCCCTCAGACTCTGGCCTCAAGGTACACAGACTGACGCACTCCTTCCCCTCATCCAAGTTAACACCATACCTTTCACACGCACTGATCTCCCTGTATGCGCTCCACGTGGCTCCCCTCGTCTGCCTCCCTCGTGTGTCTTGGTCATCTTTTGATTTTCCCTTCGCTGCTCTCCAGATACTTTGATTGAGGTGGAGATATTTTCAGGGCTATTATTTCTGCACAATAAGTTAGTCATGGCAGAGACATCTAGTTCGTTTGAGATACAAGTCTAGTCTGCACCATAGTAAGAGATCATAACTTCATCAACAACATCAGCCACAAAAGCTCTTTATTAACTGCAGAAAATGTTTGTTATACGAAATATGACTCATTGGCATACACAAAAGAATTGAATACAAAATTTTGCCCGTAACACTCCAGCCTCCTTCTATCAGTCAGTCTTTATATGCATGAATCCTGATTGTGGAGAACGTGTGTAGAGAGTGTGTCTGCTTTTGTCTTGTAAAAGCATTTAACATTAATAACATTAGAAATGTGGAATATGGGAGATGTATGTAGTTGCATGAGTCTTTTGCATGGGCATCTTAGAGGAATGTTCAGCAGTACTATGCTTTTTTGCCAGAATATGAAATTGTGCTCGAGGGTGTTTTTAAATTACTGTGTGTCTTATCAACAGTAAAACAATGCAAAATCCTGCAATCATCTAATGTAAAACGCTACTGTGAATGATGACAAATATGCAAAATGTGTTAGAAATTTTCTGAAGTGATTATCCCACACTTGAAAGCACTTATTTAGTAGTGCCAAACACACTCTCATCTGCAAGATGCTTCCTCTAATATCTCATCTTAACCCCACTGGAGAGAAGGTTGTATATGGGGCTGGGGAAATTTCTACTTCCACATAAATGCAGTCCTCTGCAGCACTTGAAGTCTTCATTATACAGATGCAGAGTTATACCAACGCACAAATCACCATGTTGCGAGACTGGTTGGACTGGTTTCTATGGCAATTCATGAGGAAGGCATTTCTTGAGGCGTTCTTGAGGCAATTCTTGAGACACGCTGAGGCATTAAGCAAAAAAATCTATACATTTAAACAGCTGCAATTGTATTGTCTCTTAAAAAAAAATTCATCCCGAGGAACTAAATGTAGACAAAGAATGCATTATGACACATAAAGCTTAAAAAAATCAACATTGTACTGTAATTACATTTTTTGTGTATTTATTTGAAAATCTTAGGTGTGATCAAAGTCAAGGCTGTTTCCCATAAAAACCTTTTGATATTTGACAGAAGCATTTGAAAAGCTGGATCATCTTTGACTTTTTGGATTCACCATAGGTGTGATTCGCAGCTGCAGCACACCCAGGCAGCATGAATCTAAAACCACACAAGGCAATATTTGCACACTGGCAGCACCAAATAGCAGCAAGAGGTGACTGTTTGAATTGTGAGGACTTCAGTACCCAGAAACCATGTCACATGACAATAGTAGACTGTGCACAGCGTGCTCATGTTTATCAACCCTGCTGCTCTGTCAGTGCTTTTTATCAAAAGATACCAGAGGCACAAGAGAGGAAAAAGGTCTAACATTCATGAGTCCAGCTTTCTCTGGATGGTGCATTCACTCAGGAGATTTTTTTGCCTTTAAAGGAACAGTTCATCCAAACAAAAAAAACAAAACAAACAAAAAAAAGGAAATACATTGTGCAATCTATCCATCCAGACAGTTTCTGTGTGATCTGACGATGTTTCCAGTTTGCAGTGATATTCCTTGTCTTCCAGCGCCCCAATATGGGGATGGATAAGTATTCCTTTGTGGAGCTTTATCTGCCCGCCCCCAACAAGTTCAAATTAGAGGCGGATAGATGCAGTTTGCCGATGTTCTTCGGTAGGTAATGGTTCCCAACGAAACTCTTTATCCTCAAGGGCTGTAGAATATATTTGGTATCTGTCATTGTTTTTGGAAAGAGCTGTTGCTGTTGAATTTCTCATATGTAAATTTGGAATACCCATCCAGCCACACTGTATTGGAGTGCCTTGACGAAAGCTAACCAAATTACACCAAAACAAGCTGGATGGGTAGATTGTTCAGGGCTAAGTGGGAAAATATATTTTTTATATTTTGTTGAACTGTTTCATGTTTAGGTTCATCACTTCCTCTGTATGGAGATGCTCCCCTGCCAGTGACCATATGTGTCACCAGATTTTTATTTAGGCCAAAAGGGCAAATCTACAGCATCTCATTTATATTGCACACCATGTAAACTTATTCTCTAGACTTGTGCTAGTATAGGCTTGCTTCTTACAATAAACTCTTTTTTTGGCTCAGTCCAATACTAGGTCCAGTGTGAGAATATTTTTACTGCATTTTTTGAGAGGTGTGGTGGTTATTATTCATAAGGTGGTGTTTTTTAACCACCTTATGAATAATACTGAGCCTTAAAAGAGATCAGTGAAATTAAGTGAGGCAATTCTTAATCGGAATGTATTGGGTAACATCCATTGCTATAGTGGAGTCATTACAATGTCAGATATGAAAAATAATTGAGGTAATAGTCCCCTAAAGTTAGGCAATCTAGCCACCATGCTGGCTTTTTGAGGTGTTCAAAAAGGACTTCTTGGCGAGCCAGATTTCATTTAGATTAACCCTCAGTTTTAAGCTTATGCATTTGACTCTGGTCTTGCTCTATTCTGCTTTGAATTTACACTGTGTCATGGGGGATTTTCAGGGCAGAAGACTATCATCACATCTAGTCATTCCATTATTTTCATAGATTAACAAAAAACAATATATCTTTCAAAAAGGTGCTAATGTTCACCTCATGAATTCTGAATTTCAGTTTCTAGTTTTGGTTTGCTGCACACAAACTTCTTATTTTCTGTAACTTGTTCACCTCCCTTCCCATGGGGAGGCAAGGTGACCTAGCAGCTAGAGAGACTGTCCTACAAGCAGAGCAATCGTGATTGGTACAAATCATACATCCAGAAGACTCCTTGCAAGTTCAGTGTGCAAAGAAAAAGTATGAACAGTTGAACAGAGTGCACCATGTCTTGTCATCCAGTGGATGACTCTGGTAGAAACTACTTTATGAATTTCATTTGTTTCCCCCCAATTAGGCTCCAACACAGAGTTGACTGATCTTCACAGATACTTAATGCCCTCTTTGATCAGCTCACTACTGTATGATTAAAAGTTTGCCTTTATTCACATGCTAATTCTTCATTACATTGCTTGCACTAACATTCTCTGCAGTTTTGGGATTAATGAGCGCTGCACTCTGCTCTTTCCATGTAATACATTCGCTGCCGTTCATTTCTTCAGCCTATACGTCAAGTCAACCAATCGATGGTAAGATTGATTGATCACCTCCCACTCACACACACTAAGATCAGATGGTGTTGCTTAGCATGCACCACAACTGCATCAGCAGTCTTCACTGGCTCTGGCTCTTCCTGCTGTGCTTTAACCTTCTGAAGATAGATAAAAGAATCCAGTTAGCAGGGCCGAGTATCACCACATTCATAATGTGGTACTAAAGCCACAATACTGATGGCATCACGATACAGGGAGCTCTGCAATATTTGTAGTAATGCATTTGCTTGTATTGCAAATATCAAGATTTTTAAAGAAACAGTTCACCCAAAATACAACAAAAGATGTTAACCCACTTACCACTATAGTGCAGTCTATTAATCCAGATAGTTTCTGTGCAATATGGCGATGTTCCAGTTTGCTATGATCTATTTATCTATCTATCTATTTCTGTCTATCTTAATGCCAGTACAATGGGGATGGATGGGTATGCCTTTGCAGATTCCAAACCATCAAAAAAATTTACATGTGGAAAAACTCAACAGCAACAGTTTCTTTCCAAAAACAATGACACAGATATTCAGCATAATCCACAGCCCTTGGGAGCGAAGAGTTTCATTGGGAACTATTTCCTGCCAAAGAACACTGGCTGACTGTATCTGTCCAACCCCAACGAGTGCAAATTAGAGGCAGATAAATGCTGTTTGCACATCTCACGTAGCTACAGGTGGTTACAGTTCAAAGCACACCTGAGTATAAAATAAAGAAAACAGCACCCACTTGGTGATGATTGAAGGAAGACTCGCGTAGGAGTCAATATAAAGTGTAGCAGCAAATTAGCCTAATGCGTGGAAAAATAGTTTTCATACCAACATTGTTGGAATAAACATGCATTTAAAACTCAGTTAGCTCTTAGGTGCACTTACATATGTCTGCTTACAGAGACAGCCCACACAGTAATGCAAATAGAACATAAGTATATTGTAAAGCACAGACAAGGTCAAGAGGTCTAAGGAACTAAATGTTGAAAGGGGGAAGATGTGGTGTGACTTAAGCAGCTTTGACCATGGTATGATGATTGTGCCAGACACACTAGTTCCCACATCTCAGAAACAGCCATTGTGTTTAGAGTTTACTGTGAACGGCATGATGAACAAAACACATGCACTCAGCTGCGGTCCTGAGTGTGAAGGTCCCCTTATAGATGAAAGGGATTAGGGGAGAATGGCAGCACTCATTCATCAAGGTTACTGGCAGGCCACAAGCATGTAAATAGCGTCTTGGTATGACAAAGAAGAAAAAGACGAGGCTAAGTATGATTGGATGATTTAAGAGTGGAAATGCACTGCCTGTTCCTCCTATCCGTATTGTGCACGTACAATATGCACATAAACGATGCATGCAACCATTTTCTAAGCAAAGAGTGGGAGTAATTAATTTGCACTTATGCTTGAGAATGTGCATACATTGAAACACAGCTCTGACCATGTTTACGGACAACATAAAATGTCTTATCTTGCTTTGATGGAGGATTTGGAGAATTCAGATTTTGTTTTCTAAGGCCTGTTTTATTAGACTTCTGCCCCCAACATCTCCTTCGGGGGGGAGCTGTTAATGGATGGCTTATTGATTAGTGTAGCTTTTGCAATATTTTGATGTGCCAGGCTTAGAGGAATGTATTTGAATGATAATTATTTACCACTGCAGAAGGCAAGTGTTTGGTCCAAAGTAATCAGCTCACATCGTGCATGCTGGTCTCACTCTGCCGTCCACCTGTTGCAGCACTGTTCCTCTTATTGACTTTAATTCTTTTTTTGGCAAAAGTCTTTAGGTCAGCCTTTATTTTTTTTTGTATTAGTATCATTTCTGCCACTGTGCCACATGCAGATGAAACAGTGTACTGTTGCTCACAACTGCTGCTGGGCTATATTTTTCATTTGTTTGTTAATCTACCACTGAGGGTTTCAGAAAATGTTTTTGGTGTCTCTGCATCAGGAAAATTCTTCTTATGGCTTCTTCATCTGAGCCATGTTAAGCAGAGGATTCATCAGCGACAATTCCCGCAGTAATTTAGTTACCTTAAGTGATCAATTGAGGGTGTATTTTTACTTTAATTAGTTGCTGTGCACAAGCCTGATGGTGGTGTAGAAAGGGTGGAATTTATCAAGGCAGATTACTTAGGTGCGCAGTTGTACATTTTATAAATGTGCAACAAGATAATTGACAATTATCTTGTTTGTACAAACATTCTAAATTTTCTTCTCGAGAGACATTTCAGAACCTTTTTATACAATGTTGATAAATGTCCTGGTTTCTAACGTGACATGTTGATGGCAGGGTAAGAATTTGTTATAAACAACATGGATCCACGGATCCACTGTCACATAGTGTCATCAGTAGACCAAACAGAGCCAAATAGAGCATCTTTGGGAGGAGGTGGAATGGAATATTAGTAGAAAAACTACAACTTCACAAGCCATTGCCAGGCAACCTATAGCAGGGGGAGGTGATTAAAATAGTGTTTAAATTATGAGTTATGATAATGACTTGTGGAATAAATATGATACCCACGTCTTCCCAGGGGGCTTCAAACAAAAGAGACGAGGCGATGGGGCAGGTGAAGTTTATCAGGACCAGGCAGAAGGGTGCAGAGGGAGAGACAGGCACTGTACACACTGTACACTGGCACCCATATACAAAGTCCAGTTACAGTTTCAGTTGTATTAGTCATATGCAGGTTAGCACAGGGTCAACAGTACAATGAAACGTGTGTGAGAAAACAGCTCAGCTCAGCAATAAGAGCACTAGTCGTGTGAAATATAAAATATAAGAAAAAAAATTAAAAATGGAATGAGATATAAATAAAATATAACACTATATACATATATGAAAAACAGATAGTATTGCAACAGCATTGCACATTGGATATGTAGCAGCAGTTAAATAGCAGCAGTCATATGATAGCAGTTCCTCTTTGAACATAGTGCATTTCTGTGTAAACACTGCAGACAAGCAGTTGAGCAGATGTGCTATTTGGAATTATTAGATTTATGAGTTCAGTGGCCTGATGGCCTGATGGAGGGTCCAAGGTGTCAGGAAGGGAGGAGCAGATGTGGGTTTGGAGTAGTCGCTCGAAGCACTTCATGATGAATGATGTCATGTGACAGGGTGGCAGTCATTTAAACAGGAGGCCACTAGTTTATTGGGGACATGAACGATGGTGGATGCCTTGAAGGAGGTGGGGACCACAGACTGACTCAGGGAGAGGTTGAAGATGTTGGTGAACACCTCTGCCCAGTCCACACCCTGACAGCCCATCCTGGGATGTCGTCCGTCCCTTTGCAGGGGTTGGCCCTTCTGAAGGTCCGTCTCACGATGACTGTTTCTAGGGTAACAGCCATGGCAGCCTCCCAGCCCACATGTGGACTCATGGCGGGTACTGTGTTGTTCTGCATCAAACTGGGCATAAAAGGTGTTGAGCTCGTGTGGGAGTGATGCAGTGGGCTGAACAATGTCCCTCTTTTTCCCTTTGTAGTCTTTGATGCAGCGTAACCCAGTCCACATGCGTCTGGGGTCAGAGCTGCAGTAGTTGGGCTCCACTTCGCCCCTGTGGTCCCTCTTGGCATCCCTGATGTCATAGTGTTTTCTGATGTAAAATTATTCTGTAGTTTTTCTTCAGGTAATAATACTATTAATTAAGATTCCGTATAATTATGTAAGTAAGTGAATATTTTAGTCCATTAAACTAGTAATGGAACAGTGATACCTATCTATCTATCTATCTATCTATCTATCTATCTATCTATCTATCTATCTATGACATTAGCATTTATCTTGGATTCATTTGGAAAAAGATTTTTAAAGATTTTATTTATTTATTATTTATTTTTAATTCCTTAAAAAAGTGAAGGCCCCATAGACACAGGTACTCATCTGTAACTGCAGGAGTTTGACTTAGTTTTGTTTATCAATACATTTTTTATGACTGTAGTCTATTTTACCTTAGGCTTATCTCCAACAGAAATCAAGTTGCATGTGTCTGTGTTGCCTAGTCTTTCCAGTCAACCACACATATTCGTTGCACAGTGCCCAAAAAATCTGGGCTATAGGCCAAGGCGATCAGATTCAGATGATTTAGGGCTATAACCTATCTGAAGAAATTTATCTGTTATAAATATGTTTAATTTATATAAATGGGCCAAAGGAGAATTTAATGTGTGGGGGATAATTTATGGAGAAACTGGAGATCATAAAATTGTCAATATCAATTAAAGCTGCATTAGGCAAGATTTTATGTAAAAATACACCCTTCCTATTCAGCTGAATCACAAAGTGGGGCTGCGAGAGAGAACAGCAACCCTCACCCTCCTCACCTCCCCATCCCAACTGTGAAGCTGTAGCTTCGCCCTATTTTCCTGAATTAACTTGAATCTGGCACAGGAAGTCAAGGTGTTGGGAACAGGAAGTGAAAAATTGAAACTAAAGAGCAACATACAAAACAGTCTCCGGTTACAGTGAATTCAATTTTTGTTGAGACGCATTCATGGTGAATGTAAAAAGCTAGCATTAATGGAGCGCAGATAAAAGGATTCACCATGGCAACAGACAACAAGGAAACCATTGCGTCATATGTCACGCCTCTTGAATCAGATGTTTTAATGCAATCCTATGTGGAATATGAGCATATCCTAAGAAACAAAAAAGTAGCATGGCAGCAGCTGCAAAAGAGCATGTGTTGGTGTCGGAGAAAATTGCTGGCTGAGTCAGTACCTAAGTTTCAAACAATTAAACGCAAAATTTCTTTCAACCATTACATTACACATCCTTATCAGTTGTAATCCAACTGGCATAAAAAGGACTTGGTAGCAGTAAAAATGAAACATAAGAAAGAGCAAATTTTAAAATGGTTGGATATATTTTTATTTCATTGCGGCGTCATGATAAGCATAAGCTCATGGAGTTTGCAGTTTTTTGCATGGGATTACAGTGTAAATACATTAATATGCAATCACCCCTGTACAGCAGTCACAGACTGGCAGGGTGGCTAGCATAACCGTGCTGTGCGCAGTTTACTGACATCAAGTCACATGATTTCTGGTTTCTGAAGTCTGCAAAGTTCAAACAAAAAATGACCTCTTCTTACCATTTGGGTCTACCAACATGTGACTTTGCCTAGTGCAGCTTTAAAAAGGAAAAAGCATTTACTCATCCTGTTTACAGTTTATAGTTTGTTGATATTTCTGAACTGCTGAGTGAGCCATTCTTGGACAACAGGGTCAGATATATTTTCAGTATTTTTGCTCTTTCTGGTTTGATATGTTGTCTGATCTGCTGAACAGGCTTTTTGAGTTTATTGTGGAAATATATTGGCTGAGCTGTTGTGGGTAGGTGTGGGTGCAGTGTCAGGGTGGTTTAATTCTGGGTGTAGTTCTTATAATCCCCCCTCCCCCAATATCCTTGTATATTTACACACAGGCACTCTGCCTTTAATAATTCAAGGGACATCAGTGACATTTATGTAAATAGCAAAACAAAAATGGCAATGAAAAGTGGGTTTGCAGCAGACTAATAACTCAAACCTCATTTCTTCATTGCTTGATTGATTTTTAGTCCTTATTTAAAGAAGAAAATCTATTGTTCATCTATTTATCTAAATCAAATATTGGGGTAAATTACACATTTTGTATAACAACTTTAACAACTTTGCTGAGCCTAACTTAAAATAAATAAATAAAAACATTATATATGAAAGTTTATCTGAGAGTTGTTTAGTGTGAAGGAAATAGCCATTTTTCATGGCTAATGTTGATTATATTTTTCTTCAAAGTGTCACTAGATCCTCAAGACTTATTCTGCCTTTTATCCGCAGCAGATAGTACGCCCAGGGTTTAAGTTTTATGTCTGAATCCCAAATGTCTTGAGACATACCTACATATTGGAAAAACTGCATCCCTCGACTGTTCTTTTTAATGTTGGTTTAAAGCACCCAAGGTCTTTTCAGCCAGTGAAGAAATTAATAACCTGACAAAGTAGAAAGTTTTCCGTAGCAGCTTCAGTGGTCCTTGATACTGACCTGAAACAAATAAGCTTTTGAGACGGTTCTGTCAATGTCTCCGGCATGTGTGTCAGGAAAGGTTTACTTGAATGTCTTTGCCTGTGAAAAGAGCAATTCACCTTCACACAAGATCGCAGCTCACCCTTTCCTGTTCCTGAAATGCAGGGTGATGTTTACTTATTTATTTATTTTTTACATCTATGGATTTATTCATCCCTCATCAACGTCATTTCAAAGCATACTTAATCTTCTCAGTTATTTTTCAATCTTTTATCCCATTTCAAATTCACATTGTTAAAATCCCTGTGGATACAATTAAGTGAAAGTCGTATACCTCTCTAATTATATTTCAACTAAGATGGATTGTGAGCTGAGGTAAAATAATTTGAGTTTTATGGGTTACAATAAACATTAGGCTTTGCAGGGATTTTAACAGGTGGTAGAGTAAGTTAGTCTTACAAGGTTCATTTGCTTATAGTCTGCTTATAGCAAAGAAATCCCATGCTGCATTCCTCATGTTTTCCCCATGAAATGTCTTCTGCTGAGTGACAGCTCTCATGTGTAATGCAGCCTTTCCCACTTCCATTATCCTCCCATTTAGCAAAGTGCAATAATTCATGGGCAGATTTCAGTCTGTTTGTGGTTTTGTTACCCCACCAAAATACTTTCAGAGCTGGGATCGTCGTTTTCGTAGATGTAGAGATGCTTGGGGAATATTCGTAAGTTCCATTTTCACTTTCATCCATTTACTCTTCTTGCATGTCTACCATTCATCACTGTGTCATATCATAATAACATGTTGCTCTGAAACCCAAACTGTGAAAGACATCAAACACATGCGAGGGATTGTCAAAAGGAACTGCTGAGTTGAGAGATGACAACTCTCAGAGATCCAGGAATAAAAACACAACGCCGCTCAGCCACAGTAACCATAGTTAGCGCACTGTTCCTAGTTTGTACTACAGTGGGGAAGGTAGCGACTTTTCTGCTCCCAAAAGAGCTAATGGAGTGAGCACATAAGGAAGTTATGAATAAATGTAAAATGTAGTGCCTTTTTAGCATGCCTGGCATACTTTCTGGTGCTTTACTCAATGGACTGTTCTTTCCCTACGTTCCTTTAGTCTGAATACTGGAAATATTTTAATCCCACAAATAAATCCTACAAATTGTAGCACTGAGAAACAAATTAATATAAATATTCTGGTGAATATTTCAAGAACACTTTGCCAATATTAACTATAATGATCATGATGACCGCTGGTAATGTCATTACTGTTTTAACAGTATGAATTACACCATTATGAATGCAGTACTACCTGGTTAACCCAAACTCCTTGATGTTGTTCAGAGTAGGAAAACATATGCGTGGAAATATATTCTCAAACCAAGAACAGTCCAAACTGATTTTGTATCCTGTGTAGCAACAAAGAAATTCCACTGATGTGTCTTATCAACACATATTTAGTTTATTACAGCTGTTTGGTAAACCACTCAGTTAGATTTTCTTTCAGATGTAGTCATATGATGACATTTCATTTTGGATATCAGTCAGCTCTCTCCAGATAAAGAAATCCCTGTGACCCTGCAGTATTTTCTTCTTTTTCTTTCCCTTTTTTTTTTTTTTTTTTTTTTTACAGAACTGTGGGAGGCGCCCAGAAGAGCTATTAAACCCAGCTGAATATGTGAGCTACCATCGCGTCTGCAACATGGAACACTTCCCCGAGTCGCAGCCTACTCAAGCCTACCCTCCTGTAACTTTTTTGCCTCACAACCCTTACACCCAGCATCCGTCCAACGAACCTATGTACTCCAACATAGGCTACCCGGCTCCTGGCCCTCGAGCTCCATTTACATTCCCTAAGGAGCAATCTGTGTGACACGCCGCATCACTCTTAGCTTTGCAAAGAGGCAACGTGATCATGCCACAAATGCTCTCTGACAAAAAAAACAAAAAAAACAAAAAAAAAAACAAAGCTCTGCTGAAAGGATGTGCATCTGTCCCCACCTTGCTTCTGTTTATTCCATAAGCTTAAAAAACACGAGTGGGCATCCCCTGCCATGATGAAAGTGTCAGTAATTTGTGGCCCTGAAACCCTGTGTATTGTGCACTGCTTGTTCCACCGAGGCTGTCTGTAGGACCGCTCACCTTGTTTGTGCTATTAGAGTAGACACTGACTGCCGTCTCTCACCACAGCCAGAACTCTCCCCTTCACCCCTCACATGTGCCCACTGATTTGTTTTGATCACTTCCTCACCTTTGAATATTTTTCCTTTGCCAAGTGTCTAACCATGTACAGTATATGCCATTATGTCACTCTTTTTTATTTTTTCATTTTCTTTCCTTTTCTTTTTTTTTTTTTTAATATATATATTTCCCACAGTGGTAGTGACATTTTCTTGCTGTGTGCTTAATTTGTTCATTTTATGTTTGTCAAATTATATGCTTGCTTCTTTGAAAATCGTACATAATGTATGTGTGATTGGGTGCGTAATGGTAAAAATGATATTTGATTTGTAAAAGTAATTAATCGATCTATAATGACATGGACTACCCCTTTAATGACAGTTAATCACACGGTTGTTTGAATATGAGAATTGGCAGTTTCTCAATCCTCCATCACTCTTGACAATAGCTTTGCTCTTATGGGGTTAGATTGGATATTTTGGATTATTAAAAGTGAATGTTATCCTCACTAAGCTAAGAAGAAAATCAAAGGGCTTGAGATCTAACAGTATCCATTCCGTTTATTTTTTCCATGGATTATTTATTATTATTATTATTATTATTATTATTATTACATGTCTACCAGTAGTTGCCAAAGACATAGAGTTTACCATTCAATTCATGTCCATTTGCTTTCATGCCAGTGTTTACATTGAATTCCAGTATTGTTTAATGGGAAATACTGTATACGTACATAGTTGATTGGTAATGTGCTACACTTTCCCAGTTTACATTATTTCTTGCCATATGCTGTATTTTCCATATCTGTATGTGAAAACTTGAGTTCCTCATGGAGGTTGGTTTGAGGTTCATTACATTGTGGGTCCGTTGTTTTGTGCAGAGTTATCAACAAACAGGAGTTGTTCCTTATGCAGGTGCAATAGATGAATAAGACAATCATATACTGGGGTTGTCCTTGAAAAAAAAAAAATATATATATATACTAACTGTTTTCAAGTTGTCTACCTACACCAGCTAGAAGCAGTGTTTTTCTTCAAGGACAGCCCACATGTTTAACATATTTTAAGTATTTTTTCAGTATGATTTGTACAATTGTACTAATATAGTCGAAAGAGTTTCAAATCTGTCTAACAAACGAAGAGAAAAGCTTGTTACTGTATTTTTTTAGAGAACGCTCAGTTATATACAACAGCACTCCACTTATTTTAGTGAGTAAATTTTACACTGTGACTGTCAATTTCAGACCATACATAAGCTAACGTGTTTGACGAGCCAATTTCAGGATACTGCCACCTACACACAAGCCCTCTAGCCCTCACAGCAAATTTCCATAAACTGAAAGTTCACATTTTCTGCCATGTCAAGTGTATGTTCAGGAAAAAAAAAAAAAAAGAAAATAATTGTGTTTGTGCTTAATGTGAAAGAAAAAAATCCTTGAGGTGTTGAAGGTAATATAGTGTTTACTCTTAATGGTGGTTGATGGGATAGACTAAAACTTGTGAGACTCTCTGTACTCACCTTGTTGTCTTGCATTGGCTCGATATGTGTGCTAGCATTTAGTTTAACCAGTGGTCTCTGGTTTGAACTGCTGAAGAAGTTTATTATTGCTGTACCTGCTGTGTGAAAAACACTGAAACACAACTGTCTCCTCGTGACACATTTACTATTGATGATCTCCTTCCTTTTCTATTATTATTATTTGGTGTAAGTGCTGTTGATGGATGCAAGCTATGCTTAAAATGGCATTTACATGTATTCATTTTTCCTGTCGAGTCCTTATGTTTTCAACCACACCAAGTTATTTTGAACATCCTTCTGAAGATGATTGCCATGATTTTGTTTGCAACCCTTTCCCTTTTTTTTTGTTTGTTTTTGTAAAATTGTTGCACTTAGTTTTATTTTTTTTAATATATACATATATACATATATATATAGCACATTTCTTTTGGAATTTACTGTACATTTGTGGAAGGATAATATCTGAATAACAGTAGGCATATGACCTCTCTTTGTTGCCCAAGCTGGAGTAGGGAAGTTAATGTGAAACAATTTAACTTGTATTTTTTACTTGGAGTTATGTTTGATGTAAATATTAACAATGTATCTGATGTGTTGAAAAAAAGTCATGCAGTTTAACATTAAACTTCACAAACTACCGATGCTATATTTGGTCTCATTCTATACATACTATTGAAAATGATATGCCGTTGAGGGCAAACACGGATATGCCACTTTCAGCACCCCGTGTTACTTTTTTCAATGCAGTATAGCTAAAAAAAAACAAACATCAAACTGAGTTACTATATTTTGTTACATTTATTGAGTCAATATGTGTTTTTAACATACATAAAGACAGGCAAAATAATAAAAAGCAACATAAATGTGTTTGAAAAGCAAGAAAAAGCAATGAAAAGCAACATAAATGTGTTTTCTAAACTAGACACACCACTGCGCTAAAAATGATGCATCCTATTTAAAAGTGTATGTACCTCAAATACAGGCTTTGTAGTTGCATCACATATCTTCTGGCAGCCACAGCTGACACCCTGGAGGTCCAAAGGAGATTTGGATGTGCACAAATAATGTCAAAATACATAACTACAAAAGGCTACAAAAAGGGAAATATCTGGAAAAAAAGATAAAAGGCATGTGTGGATCCACACAGTTCTGGCTAAATGTCCTAATAGGGTAGAGTTGCCTCCAAATTTGGGTTATACACTAAGTCAGTTGACATACCAAACTGTCCTGACTTTAGCCCTACAAAGCACGCAGGAAGAGTCACCTCAGTTAACCTATAGGACAAACAGTTGTTTTGTTTGGCATGGCTGACTGTGATAACTAGGATAACTAGCGAGCAGGCTAGTTTAACAAAGCAGCTGATGCTAATGTGAAAACAGCTACAGTATGTAGCATTTTTAGATATCAATACATTGTTACTGTACAGTTATTATACTTTCTCAATTAGTGAAATGAGACTTTACTGCCCATGATGCCCCCTTCCATACCCTGACTTTTCCATAGGTCTTTCACTCATTCCACCAATTGCATTTAGCTCAGTTTGCACTGGAAGAACAATGGTCGTCTTTTGTTTTTTTTTTTTTTTGTAATGAAGCAGA
>OMKZ01003960.1:4389-27318 GCA_900302535.1 Neoniphon sammara
AAGTCTTTTTTTTTTCCTGGTCATTGCACAATATCTCCCTGTTGATCCTGCCATATTTTTCCCAACACAATTGCACCAGCATGAATGCAAACTTAATTCTCTCTCCCAAGGGTACCGACGCTGGGAAATAATTTCCTCTCAAGGCAGGAGAACATCCCTGAGCAAAGTGTGTGTGTGAGAAAATGAGAGCGAGAGAGGGGGAGAGAGAGAGAGAGAGAGAGAGAATGTGTGGTTATGAAAGTGTGATTATGAATGTGCAGACAATGTGCAGGCATGCCTTTGTGTGGGCTTTTGAGCTTGTGTGTGCGCGCGTGTGTGCGCTTATGCGGTAATTTCAACAATATGAAGAGTTTTTTTTTTTTTGCCCACGGAATTAAAACTACTGGCTTCGGGCAGTGCTTGTACTCCTAAGCCCCTTGACCAGGAGGCTCCAGACTGCTGCGATCTTCTTCCAGAGGATATTCTGTGGCCTCCAGAGGCCTCTCTGGGTTGTTGCGCTGGCTTCTCAGCTCCAGGCTCTCTGGCAGAGGCCTTGGCCGTGCACATGTCGAGGCTGCCTCCTGTCTGCACACTTGGTCACAGTGTATGGCATGTGTCAAATCACAGAGGGGCGAGCTGCCGGCTTCAATAGACAGTTGTTCTTTCCAGCCCAGGCTTCACAGACCACAAATCCCTCTCAGAGTGTCTTCTCAGCCAGAAGGCATGTGGCGTACCCCACACAAGGCCCAGAGCCTAATTATGAAAGGAGGGGAAAAAGCAGGATTGGCTACTGATTGAGCTTCCTGGGTGAATGTTAATGGCAACCGCAAAGGGATATTTTATACTCTGAGAGGGATGTAGAAGTAGGGGAGGGGTTGGGTTTGATAGGGGTACGGACAAAGCCAAAGGTTTATGAATGCAAACAAGTTGTTCAATGTTCCTTCAAGCCACAGGTACTCAGTATTTCAGATAGCTCATGTGTGTCCAAACCAACACCAACCAGGCATGGTAAACAACGCAGGATTGAAGAGAGTCCCGTGGTCTCCTGCCAACCCTCATTCCAACTGGGAAAAATGGGAGACATATTCCTCCACATTGCAAACATTTCCTTCTCTGGATTTTGATTCCCCACATATCATGCTATAGCACAGCCTTGACTCAGCATTTAGAAACCCTCCGTCCCATTGCAGTGTGGAAGGCACCAGGCTTATTTCCTCAGCTTGAGTCACAAGCATTACTCTCACTCCAATTACATGATTTTCTTTTTCTCTAGGGGTGTAACAATTCATTGCATCAATGGTTTGATTATAAGTTCTGCTGATTCCACTGAATCGATCTGCTAAAATATAGAAATAAATAGAAAGAAGCGCTCTGATTTTGGCCTGAATTGGTCTGAAATGCTTTGAATTGATTCTTAACATTGTGATGATTTAACAGAAAACTATGAATTGCAACTTTTTTTGCCAATAAAGATTTTTATAGAATAAATATTTACAATATTAATAATAATGTTAATATTGCTAATAATAATACATCAAGTTTAGGAGTAAAAAGGATAGTCATATATAATTGCATGTGTGTAAAATTTTGGCTTGAAGTACTGAATCACAACACTGACTTGTTGGATAGTGGTTTGCAAATTCAAATCAAATTGAATTGTCCAAGAAAAGAAAAATAAACATTCTTACAATGAATCGCGAACTAGTGAATCATGAATCAAATGGATTCAATATTAAGCCCCTACTAATCTCTAAGCCATGTGACTCCTCTAGTATCTTTGGGTTAACTGGTCACAGCTAATTTACCCAACAATGCTAAATAGCAACAAGTGAAGTACTTAAGGAAAGGAGCCCTCTGAACCAGGGCCGGATCAGAGGACCATGGGGTCCTGGAGCACAAACTTCATGTGGGCCCCCCCTCCACCACACTCTTAATGAAATGAAACAAGATTAGACAAGCTCTGTACATTTATTAATAACTTAAAAAAAACATCCCTTAAAAGAATTGAAAATTTCTGTCTGTTTCCTCTTAAAATTCCCCCATATTTACCATTATTCCTTCTATACATATTAATGCAAATTTTTCCACTGCATTATAAATGAAATAATGCTTGCTGCTTGGTGCAAGATGACAAAGCACAAAGAGTTTAGAACAGCTGTGGAACAGGTGTCAGCAAAACTACATTTGATTCATTTTGACATCCATGTCAGTGATGGGACAACTCTTTAATATGTCTTCATTTTTCCCATTTGGTGTCCAGCTCTCCATTGTATACTGGATCCATACACCTGGATATGGCTAACACACTGACCATTCTCCAAATTTTAAACAGATTAAAGAGACAATGAAACACACCATGTCTGAGCTCCATAACAAAAAGATTCTTCTGGATTTGACTTTGCATTTAAGATTTATACATAACCACAAAATAACCAGACGATAAAAGATCAGGCTTCGGGTGATCAGGGCCCCCTGGTGGTCTGAGGGCGCAGAGCCCGTGCCCCGTGTGCCTGGTCAAGTAATTCTGCCCTGCACTGAAACACATGACTCATTTTTTTCCATCTGGAGTTTTTCTATGTGTGAAGTACAGCAGCAGCGAGAGATTCAGACTATCTGCAGGACATTCTGACATGCGCTGCGGTCTCCTGACTTGCCTCCACTGTATTCACTTCCTACCCGATGGCACGCAACTCACTTGCTCTCTGATTTCGCAGCAGAGTAAGCTTACCATATTACACCCTTTCTCATATATAGCCAGTCAAGTACAATCACTCTGCTCCGCTGTGACATGATCTGCGGTGTGACACGCAAACATACACACTGCGTTGCGGAAGATAAGGGTAATATTCTGGTAGCCTTTTGAGATGGATGGGAATGAACTCTGCCGTGTTATTGCCACGTACAATTTTATGTGCGGTCGGTCGCGCACACATACGCACAAATGAATGCTCACGTCGCACACACACACACACACACACATTCTCGTCAGTGTAAACTTGGCAGGCTAGTGATGCTACCATCTGCTTGTGGGGAGAGGGATATGGCAGGGAGATGACCACAAGCAGCCAAGGTAATAGTGATGGGTTCCACTCAGTCTCTATCTCCCAGACAGCAGTAGACTCCTCACTCCACAACATTGGCCTTTGTACAACATGAGCCACGGCACAACGACAAACTGCTTCCCAAGTTCGCTGGCAGCTCCTGTAACATTGCTAAGGCCGGTTTTGTGTAAAACAATGTCAAAAGAAAATCCCTTATACATGCAGTTTTTAATGCGTAAAACTTGGAGCCAGTTTCCGTCTCTATTTCCAGGTAAGGATTTTTGTGCTAAATGCTAACTGAGGGAGTTCTGTTTGTAGAGGATACTTTGGTGCTGCAGACACATAAGGGGTAGAAAAATACGACACACTCACAGAGAGAAAAAGCTCATAACTATGAGACTTGAGCCAATAGGCTGATTGAAAAAAAACTTTAGAAAAATGAAATAAAAGAACTTGGTTTATGAGTTGGGTCCACAACCAAATGAATACTTAAAATCACTGCCAGAAAGTGAATATAAAAAGCATCGCCTACAAATCCATTACCTATGGCAGCATTTTAATAGATACTTTGTTCATCTGGACTGTGGACAGAGCAAAAGCTCCTAATCATGCAATTCTCTATTTCAGGAAAACTACAACATATCCAGATATTTATAGAGCCACTAATGATACTTGTTAAATGTGGTTTCAAATGAGGAAAAATTGGAAACATGTAGCTAAAGTTAAACAATGTTTTCTTCTATTCGAAATACAGTAGGTGTAACTGCTCAGATATAAATCATTAGTTTTCCTGCATTAAATAACACAGCTGATTAGCTGGATTGCAGTTGTGATCTTCCCTTAGTATTAGTGTTGGCGAAATTTTGCACATTTTTCTACGGCAATTACAAGACGACCAAACCATGGAGTCTAATTTCACCACAGGCTTTTCTTAGGTCAAAGGGGCATCGAACTGTCAGACGAAAAAAAACTCAGAAATTATGGTATGCTGCGTATCGGATTTTCTCACTATCATTAATCTTTGTTGCGGTAAATTGAGACAAATTCTAATGCTGGCAAAAAAAACAAGTATAGCTGTTTGCATTACAATCAATAGTGGCAGCGATCCACGTTGTCCTGTCATTTAGTCCAATTTGACAGTTATTGGGCTTGACTTCCCCTCTTAATTATTAGTCAGCTATATGCATCAAAACTAGCTGAGAGGAGGAATAATGAAATATGCCAGGGAAGTGGCTTATTGGTTAAAGAACAAACATATTTCAAATGGTTGTTTACAATTTATTGGTAATGTCATTTAGAGAAAATCTTGCTGTGGTAACATTTAAGCGGCCACTTAATGTTGGTTTGAAGTATTTTCCAATAAGGCACGTTGTATCATGATTCAGTGTCATTTCATCAAGTAACACTGTCACACTGCCTTTAGGTAGAATTACTGGAGTGACACCATTCTGGATATGGAAGCCATGTATCAGCAAATCCAGACGATACCACAGCGAACATAAAGAGGAGATCGGGTTCTCCTTAAGGCTATCAAATTCTGCATGATCCAATAAAGCTAACTTTCCCTATGGTGACTGAGCCAGTTTAGTCTAGTTCAATACTCTCAATTGCCACTGCCTGCTCACTTTTTATCCCAATGTGTTGTACTGCAATGTAGCACTTTGAGATTTGGAAAGTAATAGGTATCACATGCTGAACGCTGCTTGCTCACAGGGAGAGGAAAATTACCTTTGTGGTGTCTGTTTGTCAATAATTGGGCAGTTTATACTTTTGGAAGGCTTCTGTAAGAGCGTTCTCCCACTGAAAAATAATCATTGATGCAAATTTGTTTTGCTGGGGAGGCTGTGATTCAATCCAAGTTCAGGATGGCCCGGTTTCCTTACAGCCCAAACTGGGCTATTTTTCTTCAGGGAGAGAGCTCAGAGGAGAGGGGGATTAAAACCAAAACTATTAAGTTCCTTGACTAGGAGCATTACTGCTTTGCCCTCGTGCGTCAACACTCTTATGGTTCTTATTTTCTTTTGATACATTGCTGGAGTGTTATCAAGCCCTCAAGTAGAGTCTATAAGTCTACCTGAATGCCTTGTGAACATATCTGAACCGGGGAAGACCAAAATGACTTTTCCTCTCCTGTAGCACAAGTAGATCAAATGGTGGGTTGAACTTGGACAGCAGACAAGACAACATCAGAAGAGTTTGACCCGCCGTATTCCCTGCCAGAAGCGAGAAGTGGAAAAGGGTCGAGGTTGCTCGGTGCAGGAGGAAATGAGTAAGAGCGGGCTTGACTCGAGCTTTCAAGCCTCTTCTCTCTCCCACTGATGAGCCCAACCCTGCTATATGTGATGGGATAAAGAGAGCCCATGCTGGCCTCTCAGGGCTGCGATCAGTCCCCGGAGATTAATGAGCCAGGCTCAGTCCTACTGACACTACCCCACAGACACCACCATTACTCACACTGACAGATCAAGAGACGGCATTTTTGGCATATTTTATGTTAATAAATAACTCTCCGTGGTGACATATTCCATTTCAGGATCACTGAGACACGTCTTGCGGTCAAAATAAGAGCTATGTGTGTTTCAACAGGGGTTGAATATACCAAGGCCTTGTCTGGGTTTGGATTGTGCATTCCTTGTCTGTTAACAGCAAAACAGTGCAAGCAACCGGTCCATCATCAGCAAGCAGAGAGGCAGCTCGGTCCAGCCCATATCAAATCATCCAGAACATATACTCTGATCCAATTCACTGGCATCATAGCCCACCTTCATCTCTCCCTCTTGGCCGGCTCTAGAATCTGGAAATCAGGGATGCTGTCACTCATTATCAGCTGGTCAAGTGGGAAGCCAAAGCTGCATATGGAGGCCCAACTGGAGGACTTTTACTCCAGCCATTATTAGTAGTGGTAGTAGCAGTCATAGTAGGAGGGATCCTAATTTTGTTTTCATATTGATTGAGGTTTGTAACAACCTCACGGTTTGTAACGACACATTTTGTAATAACTCTCCAAAATGTAATACGTTCCCTCTATTATGTAATTACACCCGCATTTTGTAATAAACCCCTTGAATGTAAAATGTAATACATTTTTCCACATTTTGCAATAGCTTATTACACAATCTGGTTATTGTACTTGTAATAATTATCGCATTTTCTCCAAAAAAAGTGCAAGTTTCGCATTATGTAATAATTACAGAATTATGTAATAAGTTATTACAAAATGTAGGACAATTTATTACATTTTACATTCAAGGGGCTTATTACAGAAAGTTTTTACAAAATGCGGGTGTTATTACATAATAGAGAGAACATTTATCACATTTTGGAGAGTCATCACAAAATGTGTCATTATTACATAATGCATTGTTACAAGGTTAATTATTATGATTATGATTATGATGACGATTATTATTATTATTATACTTTATTTATTCTCAAGAAACATTGAGGGCACCCTCATTTGCAGTGATATCAAGATACAGCCAGGATAAATAGGAAAAAAAATGTCATACATATCAACATATAATAACTGATAAATATACAAAAACATTACAACTAATTATTATTTTTGTGACTACTAAAACATAAAATATGATATGACACACTACATAGAATAGGCTGCTTCTTGTAACTTCCATTATTTACAGCAATAAATAATCAGAATTATGGTGCTATGGTGTCACTGTAAAAGAAAGTGAACACTCATGGAAAACCATTAATGACACAATATTTTGCTTCACTCACCCATGACCTGTATGTCATTAGTAATAATTTGCTGTGATGTTAGTTATGGTCTGCTTTGCTTGCTCATGATTTAAATTTTATTCAGTTAAGTTGGTGCTGTACCCTCTATCATAGGACTGAGCACATTCTGGCTAAATGAGGCAACAATTTTACCAGCCCAAGTTCAGCTTTGATGAATTACTGGCTGCTTGAATTAAAAAAAGTATTTGCAAAGGGCATTTAACTTTCCATGATATTTCCATGCCAGGTTATTTAGTGCTTTGATCTAGGCGTATATACAGTAGCTGCCTCCTGCCGCAATGAGCCTACAGAGACAACACAGAAACTTTGTTAAGTAGTACAGCCACTTGCTGATCTGCGCCTCAATTCACCCCAATGTGCTGTGTATTTTATTTGACTGCATCTGTAAAGACTTCTGGGATAACCAAATATTTTTACAATCAAAATGACCCCAAAAATAACAAACTATCTGGGATTACATGTTTTTTTTTCTTTTCCTGGAACTGTATATCAATTTATGTTGGAAGCCGTGACATGGCAGGCCTCCCGTAGCAGGCATGTCTGGTCTGCATGAGCAGGTCTGAAACATGCCAGAGTCATGTCCTGACCACACAGAGAAATCGACATGATTAACGTGAGAACTCTGTCTTCAATTAAACTGCTGTCATGGTCCTCCAGTAAATGTGATGGCTCACTAAAACGACTGTGTTTGTGCTGTCTTAGGATCCAAGCCCGACATGATTGACAGAACTCCATTTCGCTGGTGCACCGTTAACACATTCTCTACCAACCATTTCGTTCATGTGGTCAATACCAGCAAGGTATTTGATGTTTCTGAATAGTATTACAACACGGAGCCAAGATGTTTTTGACCGTCGAAGCACGGCGTTCTTTCCATGGTTTTACGAACAGTGTTTCTCCTGTTCCCTTAATGACTAAGTGCTGATTGACTGACACCCTGCAACCCGTAGTCCACTTATAACCTCATACACCCATGGGTCGACACAGCTTCATCAGACTTTCAGAGGAGACTTTGCAATTGCAAATCTCCAACCACGGTGGTCCATTAAAGATTTGTCCATTCGCTAATAACAGCTAAATATGCAATAACCATACTAGAAAAACAGAGATGTCATAGTTGGGGTGTGGGTGTAGGCCCGTTCAGCAGCATTATAAGTAAAAGTGTATAGTCCGATTAGCTAGATGTGTTTCAAAAATGATGTTACACCACAGTACTCTTATTTTTAGCCCTTCAGTAGTTTCTACTCCAAAGGCATTTTTTCCAAAAATTGTAGTTTGAGAGGGCTAAGCTAGCCTGAATAAACACTTGATGTTTGGCTTCATTAGTGAGCTAACAAAGCCAAACCCTGATGAACGCCACGTGCTGAAAGCATCGGTTTTAAGAATACATTGTGGTCCTTAGTACTGCAAGTGTGACTGGATTTCTTTGATTCTGTGCAAGCTAACATGCAACTACCACCCCCTAAGTGCTATTAAAAAAATCCACCCGGACCATAGTAACTTTTAAAAGTAACTTTTAGCAATGTACCTTACTTTGGTTCTTTGGTTGTGTCTTGTTCGTATTCCCACTGATGACTGGCCACAGATGATGTGGCATCAAGCTGAGATATTTCCACTGCAGATTCAATTGAGTTTGATAGCAAAAAATTGCTCAGCTATCTAAAACATCAATGGTAAAGGTTAGGTTTTAGTGTCTGCCCCTCAGAATCAATGAGCAAGGGCTTCTTTCTAGACTCACCATGGGAGAAATCTATTAGAGAAGAGGTAGAGATACCAATTTCTCCACCTACACCAGCCTCAATAGACTAGAATGCAATGCAGACGCAGTATATATTCTGTTTTGAGTAAGGGGTGCAACTCTCATTTTTTGGGGGGGCAGTAAGGCAGGGCAAAATTTGGTGGCATGTCTTGTGTAGAAGAGGCAGGGCCAAAAGGTTCCAGCTCTAGGCTTGGGATTAGCATTTTCGCTAGCAGCAGTTATAGCTAATATTGTCTTAGCATGCAACATACATTACATCAAAAGATGGCACCGGCTTTGTTTCTCATTCAGAGAAGAAGGAAGGCAAGAAGAAGAGGCTATGGGTGCATTCTGCATTCTAACAGTCAAAGCTTCCTCCATTTTGAAGTTGGTGAGTGGAAGAGGTTCATCCCGCATAATTTCTCATTGGTTGAGCATCAGTGAGTCACTTGAATTCATGGATCAAAGTACAGCTGTATTAAACGTGTGTAGGCAAGAGGTGAAATTAATTTGCTACCGGGAACAATCTTTTTTTCATACCTCATAAGGGCTTTGAGTGGGTGTGAATGGGATACAAAAAATCCCTTTGTGCCGGAGTGATCGCCCATTTCTCAACCAGAAAATCTAATCCGAAACAGAACCAACCAAAAAATCGCTATGCTCTCTTCACATAATGCATAACCCACAGCTGAATGCAACAGTTTTCACACACTTGCCATTGCAACATTTCATATGCAACGTTTCATATGTAACTCCTAAATGCACTGAACATCACAAATTGATGATATCCACCAATGTAAGAGTATGTGTGGATGGAATTTTCCTTTAACAAGACACTGATAATAAGCTGACCAGATACTGTGGTTAGCTAGCTAACAAGCTGATATTATCTAAACGCAAGACTGATGAGATGTAATTGGTGATGAAATGATCACTTGCAAGTCAAAACCAGAACAGAAATTAGCATGTCTATTCGAGTGTTGTGACAGCCAAGTCATAAGTTTAAAAATGCAATTAGTTGTTCTTTGCCATGTTGCCAAGAGCTAAAGACCTCCAACATGGCCGCTAGAGGGCATGCTACATGACCTGAAAGCCCTCTATAAGGTGTCAGATAGCTGCTGTATGGTGAGACTCTTTTTGTCAGCGAGGTTATAATGATTTGACCTGCTCCAGTTGTGAGGAATCTGTGAGAATGTGCTCTGGGTCTCCATGTCAAATTTGACTCCTGGAGAGTGCTTGGCTCAGTGTGAAAGGCACAGAATTACTAAACAGAGCCATTAGTGTTGGGTAGACTAGCGGTCTGGCCCGAGGGCCTTGCTGAGCAGCAGGGGTCCTGTGGTAGGAAGTCGTGGTCTGTAGAAGGCAGGCAAGGGGCTTGGGAAGCGTGAAGCCCAATACACATGGCCTGCTGGCTGGACCAGAGCATGCAAGAGATAGGGTGTCTGGGAAAATATGTGGATATTTTGGATTCTTCACATTTGGAGACCACAAAGGACACTGAATCTCACTATCTTCTTCCAGCAGTCTCTTGACCGGCATGTCCATTCAATTGTTTTTATGCAGTTATGCAAATGTTATTTCACCCACTCCTTTTTGCAGACACTACATCTCTCAAGACCCATGAAGGAGTAAATGTTTTGAGAGAGGATATAATCTTCCACATGTATACAATGAAATGGGAATAGAGTTATAGGTATGAAGTGCATAGTGTGACAGTATCTAAATGTACAAATTATTGCATTGGCACATCACATATTGGCTATTCATAACATTTTTTATCTGCAGAGAGAGGATAGATCCGCTCTTTTGAGTCTTGGTCATAATCATGTTAAGTTAAATGCTAGTGATAGCTACTACAGAAGCAAGATTTTTTTTTAACACAATGACCACTGAATTTGGCTCTAAATAAATGGTATTCCAATTACCTAGTTTTTCACATTCAGGAAATCCAAGCCATTTCCAATTTTACAAGCAATCTAGAGTCAAATTCAGGACACTTGTATAATTAACTGCTATCAAACTTGATCACAATTTACAGTGTTTGCAAACATCATTTTCTGTAAATCATGTTTGTATCCAATTAATGAAATGAGATGTATGCTGTATTGTTGTCTTAGCAGTGTATTTTCACCTCCTGCAGCTATACGTCATTGCCACGTAGAAAATGTGGCATATCAACCTCAAAGCAAGAGGGAGCATTTTAGTGGTTTAAAATGAGGTATTTCAATACCTCAGTCCTGCACTTAAAAGTTGTCATGCAGTCAACAACAATGAAATGTGAAAGAGGACAAGGCAGAGATGTGGTATTTTGTTTGGGAACACAGGGAAACATTACAATAGCTTCAGCAGGAAGGGATAGAAAACATGAATTTTAACGTCGCGGCATCTCTCTATATGGCGTCTGTCTTCCCCCTCTTTCGGGTCACGTCCTTCCCTTCTTGTTTCTATGCCTGAGCCGTAGGACTGTACTTGTTTTGGAGAGGTCTGCTGGTTATCACTTCAAACACATACCACATCTTTTCACATTCAGGAGGGGCTTCACCTGTGGTTGCTTGTGCTCCCAAAAACAATGAAATCCCACAAAGCTACGGGCAAAATAAAAAGCCAACTGCTAATTTGTTTACTTTCAACAGCTCAGCTCTTTTTCATGTGATCGCTCTGTTTGGCAGCTTCTGGCACCTGACAGGGCTCTTTAGAGGCAGGGGTCAGCCAGACCATCCTCATCACTCCCAAGTGGTTGAGTCCAAGAGCGTGACTGGACCAGACTGAGGAAAAGGGCTCAAGTTGCAGTTCAGTATACTTTCTGATGCACTTTAAAAGTGATATCTTTGGAATAATAGCAATTACACGAAGCGAGATGCTGCCATATTCATGCATCATCAAATTCGATGATGATGTCAGTCCTCTTCTTCCTTTGATTGCACATTGTCATCTCATGATGAAAGTGCAACCATTTTCTCAAGCACATACATACACACACCCCTTAACAATAACTCAGAGTAAGTGAGTGAATAAGGCAGCACTGAAGTATTTCTCCACCTTACACAAATCAAATCAGTGGCATTAGTTCAGGAAGTGGTGTATAAAACACCCATGGCCTCTGGGAGGTGATTGATTCACCTCGTTTCGTTTTCTCTCCTCCACCCCTGATCCCTTCCTCTGCTCTCCAGCCTCGGCCCCTGCTGTCCCCGGGGAGAAGGAACCACATCTGAAGATGATCAGCGAGAGTATATCCAAACCTTGTCTCGCAGAATCCCGACTAATGCGGCTACAACGGGTGGATCATTAGATCTTCAGGGTCTTGACAGGATGACTCACACTGGGTTATATATTGTCACAGCAGGGCTTCCGTTCTGGAGTTTGCCACGCTCCTCGGAGGATAGTCTTCAAAACCACCACGGGGCAGAATTCCACATGTGCGTGTTAACTTGTGATACTTTTACCTAAAGTGAGGGGTGTGTGGAGAGAGTGCAGCAGGTGTTATGTGTTATTTAAGAAATGAAGATGCTGTGCCCTTACAATGTGAGACAGATCAATGGTTTAGGGCAAGAGGAACCAGAGGTGGACCAGGCAAGACATTGGAAAACAACAAACAAGTTCAATTCAGCACTCATCACCACAGGGATAAAGAACAAAATCTCCGACAGACACATGCATCACTAACTGTTAAGGTATAATAACCGTGTGGATGTTGCTTACTGTTATTATTATACAATAACTTATCTTAGAACATCCACTTTAAAGGTACAGTGTGTAAGATTTTAATTAAGTTGAGGACAGAAATGGGATGTAATATTCATAAATTTGCTTTTTATTAGTATGTAAAAAAACAGAAATGAAAAATCATAGTGTTTTCATACAGTTACATTAAGTCTTTTTATCTATATAGGCGCTGGTCCTCCTTTTATGTCGGCTGCCATCATGTGCCACCATTTTTCTACAGTGCCTCAGGTGGACAAAGCAACCCAAAGTCATTTGCGACACAATATTCTCTTGCAAATTGCTGGCAGAAGTGCTGGTGGCGCTAGTGCGCCAGTTGGTAGGGAATTGCTGGATTAGTTACCACAGAGAAGAAAAGTGGTTGGTTAGCTGTGGCAGAGACAATTACACATCCATGGTGAGGATTACGAAGCTGCCTTACAGGCGACTGCTGGGGCAAAAAGCGAACTCAGGCTTTATCCTCTGTTTGTGTCGTGAGACTGGAGAATTGGATCATACATATGGATCATATCTATGGATTATACTTATACCGCAGAAATGAAAACACGATGAAGCAAAAAGAGAACTAGACAGAAAATGGCAGAAAACTAGAATAAATATCGGCGCAGCTTTTATGTCAGGGAAATCACTGAAGATGGCCAAAGGTTTTCAGAGCGACGCAAAAGTTCTGTTTTCTCCTGCACAGGTAACAAGCCTTGTCGATGCCATGATTTAACATTACTATAGTTGAACTAGTGCGCTCAGTAGAGTGGATCTCCTCCAGGTGTGTGCGGACACAATGTCTATATAAAGTAGATAGCTGTTATTGCTTTGTGCCACAACTTGTTGTCGAGAGGATAAGAGCTTTCACAGTAGGGAGAGACAGCAGCAATGGTCATGTGAGATAGAGAGTAGAGATAGAGGTAGAGAGTAGAGAGAACAAACATTTTTCAAAGTTTTTCAATCACTGCAGCAACAAAAGGTTCTTCATCATACAGTTATAACTGTGCAAAAAGACTAAGCTGATAGGCCTAGTGGTTTGTGAGATTAGCTGTGGACAAACTCATAATCTCCTGGCAGCAATAATTATTTGACTTTGTGAGCTACCGTAGCCTCAGCTGGACACGTTTGGAAAGGGGAACGATGGGGGGGACTGCCGTTTTGCTGCATTCTGCCTTGTAACCATTAGATGCCACCAAATCCTATACTCTGGTCCTTTAAAGGAATACGCCAACGTTTTGGGTAAAATATCCTTTTTCTGGGTAGCATTTTCATGTTAGCTTGGCCTAACTCCGTCAAAGTGAAAAAATAAACCTTACAGCAACTCTGAAGCTGTCTTTTTTACGCAATGTATCATGTATCATTAAAAAAAAAAGTCCTTTAGTGTGTAGGATTTGGCAGCATCTAATGGTGGATTGCTTGTAGTGTGGTGGTGAAAGAGGTCAGAGCAGTGGTCTTGGGGGCACATCCATGGCTACGAGGGGTGGCTAGCGTGCTAGTTTCCTTATCGCGCCATCGGGCTTTAATGCGTAAATACCTACCACAAGTAACTTCCTGAAGTCTGGGGTTGAGTTGCAGCTAGATTTAGGGTAGGCAGTTAAAGGGATTGGGGCTGTACGTGCTGGCCTTTTCCGTTGGTGCCTGCGCGTAGTTGTTTGTTCTCTTGGTTGGCTGCGCGTAATTCATCCGTGCGTAATTGTTTAGCTGGTGTGCTGGCCGGTGCGTAATTGTGTTTGGCTCTTAGTCTGTGCTTAGTGTGAAACTTTGCTGGATTTTTGGCATGGCGGGGGTTGAGGATTTCTTCAAAGCTCTGTCTGAAGAGGTTTTAGAACGGTGCACCAAAGAGGAGTTGTTACAATTTTAAAAGCTAGCCTAGTTGCAGCTGGAGTTTTGAAAGTTAAAATGTCCACTGTAACCCCTGTGACAGGTCTCAGTGAGGGGGCTGGTGTTGATGTCGGGTTGAATGCTGGGTTGACTTTTGAGCAGCAAAGAGATTTACTTCTGTTGCAATTGTTTCACCCGGGGGTTTCCCCGGGTTGTTTTGATGTTTGCACTTGGTGCCCAAGTTTAATGAGCGGGATCCGGATACTTTCTTTCTCCTATTTGAGCGGGTGGCTGATAGAAGGAATTGGCAGGACTCTGATCGCACATTACTACTTCAGTGTGTGTTAACCGGGAAGGCCCAGGAAGCCTATTCAGGGCTTACATTGGCTGAGAGTCAGAGTTATTCTGTGGTTAAAGCTGCTGTCTTGAAAGTTTATGAGCTAGTGCCGCAGGCGTACCGACTTAAATTTAGGATGTGGGAAAAGTCGGATAAGCAGATACATTTGGAGTTTGCCAGGGATGTGAGTATCCATTTCAATCATTGGTGTACTGCTGTGGATGTGCATACTTTTGGGGATTTCTGCGATCTCATGATTTTGGAGCAGTTTAAAAATTCTGTCCCGAGTTACATTGCCACGTATGTGAATGAACATAAAGTGAAGACCGCTGCTGAGGCTGCTGCATTGGCAGATGAATATGTTCTGACGCATAAGGTTGATTTTGAATTACCACTCTGGGAGTGGTAATGGTGGGAATATCGTCAGGCCATGCTTAGGTAGGCTACCAGAAGATGCAGCTGGTTCTCATGGGTTCAGATTGGATCGTGTTCCATGGGGGCAGGTTGACGCCACTCTGGTGTGTAATGACTGTAGAGGTAAGCGGCACTGGAAAGCAGAATGGTCATTAATTAGAGCAAAGGCTAAACGTTGGAAATGGTGGTGCACATGTTAAGTCGGCTGCTCTTGCTGCTCCAGTTGAGTCGGTTTTGGCTCCTGACTTGTCTTGTGCGCACATGGAGGCTAAACCAGACAGTGCTGTGGGCTAATCAGAGTTTTCGGTTTTTGTGTCTGATGGTTCTGTTTCATTGACTGGTAGCGGTGTGAAAGTGCCGGTGAAAATTCTGAGGGACACTGGGGCATGGCATTCGTTTGTTTTGGGTTCTGTGTTGCCTTTTGCCTAAAACTGATACGGGACACTCTGTCAATGGTGTGTGGTATGGGCTTACAAGTTTTGCCTGTTCCGTTACATAAAATGGTGCTGGATTGTGACCTGGTCAGTGGGGAAGTTGAGATGGCAGTGCGCCCGGCATTGACTGTTGATGGGATATCGGTCATTTTGGGTAACGGCCTAGCTGGGAGCCGAGTTTGGGCTGACCTCCACCCATTGTTACATCCTCACCTTTTCTCTCTACAGAGTCCGATAAGAGTGAGCGGAGTTTGCCTGAAGTGTTCACAACTTGTGTTGTAACATGGGCAATGAGCAGTGCTGATGCGGAGTCAAAAATTGAACAGGGTAAGATAGACGAATCTGAGGTTGTGCATGTATCTGTCCCTGCTTTGCTTTTGTCTGTTTCCTGTAGTGATCTGGCAGCTGAGCAGAGAGTTGACTCCTTCCTGAGGGAAATGTTTGACCGTGTCCTCCCAGTTGAAGAGGAGAAGAGTGCTGTGTAGGGGTACTGTCTACTGGCTGTTGGTGAGGAAATGGGTGCCACATGGAGGATATATCGTGGGTAAACCTGTTTTCCAGATAGTTGTGCCAGCTAAATTTAGGAATCAGGTGTTGCAGGCTTCCCATGACCAGTCGGGGCATTTGGGAGTGCATAAAACCTACGACCTGGTTTTGAGATATTTCTTCTGGCCGCGTGAAAAAAGATGTGTCAAGCTACAAAGATGTGTCCAGCTACAAGATGTGTCCAGCTACATAAAGACATGCCACACGTGTTAGCTGACAGGAAAACCGAAACAGAGTGTCAAACCAGCACCCTTGTGTCCTATTCCAGCTATGTCTCAGCCTTTTGAGTATTTGATTGTTGATTGTGTTGGTCCTCTGCCACGCTCTAAATCTGGCAGTAATTATTTGTTAACTGTGATGTGTCAGGCAACAAGATATCCTGCAGTGTATCCTCTGCACACGATTATGGCCAGAGCAGTGGTTAAAGCACTGACCCAGTTTATCTCTATCTTTGGTATTCCAAAGGTAATTCAGAGTGACCAGGATTCAAATTTCTCCTCATGCGTTTTCTCAGGTCCTGAAGCAGCTTTATGTTACACACAACCAGCCATCCGCTTACCACGCTCAGAGTCAGGGGGCACTGGAGCGTTTTCACCAGACCCTCAAGTCTTTGTTACGGGCGCACTGCACTGAGCTGGACCAGGACTGGGAGGAGTGTTTGCTGTGGCTGTTGCTGGCTGCACATGAGGTAATACAAGAGAGTACCAGGTTTAGCCCACATGACCTTGTGCTTGGACACACAGTCCGGGGTCCGGTGGCTTTGCTGCAGGATAATTTTTCTTGCCCAGAACCTCCTCGGAGTTTGATTGAGTATGTAAATGGCTTCAGACATCGGTTGTATGCAGCTGGTGAATTGGCAAGGGAAAGGTTGGTAGCAGCTCAGGCCAAGATGAAAAATTTGTATGATCTCAAAGCTGAGTATTGCCAATTTAGTCCTGGAGACCAAGTGCTCGCTTTGTTGCCCATTATCAGTTCTCCTTTCCAGGCCAAATTTACAGGTCCCTTTACTGTGGTTTGTCAGGTTTCTGACTTCAATTATGTGATAGCAACTCCACAGCATCGGAAGGCAACCCAGCTTTGCCATGTTAACTTACTGAAGTCTTATTATGCTCATGGGCCGATGTTTTCTGAATCTGTGAGTGAGGGCGAGAAAGAAAAAGCGAGTCCCGCTTTGCTGGTGGGTACCATTGATTTGGACCCACATGTTGCTGGTGGGGAGACGGGTGAGAATGATGGCGTAACTTCACTCAATGATGGGGTGGTGCATGGTCAATTGAAAAATTCAGAAACTTGGCTTGATTTGTAAAAACTGTTGGGGCATTTGTCTGAGAAGAAGCAGGCTGAAATATCTGTGCTAATAGGAAGGTATCCGTCCTCTCGCATAGATAGATAGAGCACGATATTGATGTTGGAAATGTGCGGCCTATTAAACAAAAATTTTATCAGGTCTCTGAGGAGAAGTGAAAAATCATGGATGCAGAGGTTCAGTATATGCTGGAGAATGGTATTGCTGAACCATCATCTTCAAGTTGGGCTTCTCCTTGTTTGATAGTGGAAAAAGCTGACAGAAGCCCTAGATTTTGTACAGACTGTCGCAAAATTAACAGTGTAACTAAGCCAGATTCATACCCACTTCCTTGCATTGAGGATTGTGTAGATAAGGTTGGTTCTGCCAAGTATGAGTTCGACTTACTCGAAGGGTACTGGCAGGTTCCATTGACCAAAAGAGCTTTATATCTGCCTTTATTACACCGTCCGGACTGTATTCTTACACTGTGATGTGTTTTGGGTTGCGCAATGTGCCTGCAACGTTTCATCGCTTAATGAATATGGTTGTGTCCGGGCTTGAGGGCTATGCAGTGTATCTGGACGATGTGGTGGTGGTCAGTGATACGTGGGAAACACATTTGCAGCGCATTCAGATGTTGTTTGATCGCCTGGCTGATGGGCGCCTTACAGTCAATTTGGCCAAATGTGAGTTCGCCAAAGCCACAGTGACATATCTGGGTAAAGTGGTAGGACAAGGCCAGGTGCGACCAGTGGAACAGAAAATTACGGCAATGGCACAGTTTCCAGTCCCCACCACAAAGAAGGAGCTGATGCGTTTTTTGGGTCTTGTCGGGTATTACCGCAGTTTCTGCAGAAATTTTTCCATGGTTGTTGCGCCCTTGACAGACTTGCTGAAAGCTAAGTCAAAATATGTGTGGTCCACTAGTTGTGAACAAGCTTTTCAGAATGTGAAATCTTTGCTTTGTTCAGCTCCTGTTCGGGTGGCTCCACAGATGGATCGTCCATTTAAGTTGCAGGTGAATGCCAGTTTGCTGAGTGCTGGTGCTGTACTTCTTCAATCTGATGATCAGCTCCTGTGTTGGCTGTTGGGCTGTTCTCTCTTTCTCTCTTTTTCCTCTTTGGTTGCAGAGGCCTGGCAGGCAGAGTGGGAGGGGTCATTGGTTTGATGAGGCACACCTGGGCCCGGTGTGGCCTCAAGGATAAAGGGGGCACATGGTGTTGCAGCTCTCCTTTTGTATTTTGTTTGCTTGATTGATTTCTCGCAACCAACATGCTTACAGCACATTTCCAGACATCCACTCCCTACATCACTGATTTGACTGATTATCACACGCCATTGTTCTATTATGGTTGTTTATTGGCTTACCAATAAACTTACTCCTTTGTTATTCCTTATACTTGTGTGTGTCTCTCATCTTTGTTGCTGTCCCTGAGCCGGAGCTGTAACAATCGCAAACGACTTTGGGTTGGTTGGTCCATTTGAGGCACTGTAGAAAAATGGCGGTGCATGATGGCAGCCAACATAAAAGGGGGACCCGTGCCTTTTATAGATAAAAAGACTTATTGTAACTTTATGAAAACACAATGATTCTTCTTTCTGGTTTTTACATACTAATAAAAAGCAAATTTATGAACATTATATCCCATTTCTGTCTTCGACTTAATTAAAATCCTACACACTGTACCTTTAAGGAGAAGTTAGATGGTAAGAACTATAATATAATAAATGGTATGAACTACGTTACTATAACCTCTGAATATGTGTTCAGGGGTTATAGTAAGGTTTATTTTTTCACTTTGATGGAGCTAGGTTAGTGACTCCTATAGACTTCAAGTCTTTATGCTAAGCTAACATGAAATGCTACCCATAGGAACTGAACCAGTGGATGTACAGAGGTGAAAATGATATAGAATATCTTGTCTCACCCCGGGTAAGTCGGAAAAAGGGTATTTTGCCCAAAACATTGGAGTATTACTTTAAAGCTACTACAGGGAACTTTAATTGTGTGTTGATTTTAGCGGCCCCTGTGGACAAAAGCAATAGTGTTTCCCAGGAACAACTGCATTTCCCATGAGCCCCTCTGCCTCGTGTCATAAATTTGTTTTGGAAGCAAGTGAAAGAAAGAGAACTTATTTTTAACACTTTTTCTTTTTTAAACAGCTGTTTGCAGGATGCATAGCAATGAGGCATATATCTATTTGTGGCTATGTAAGATTAATAACTGTAATATGACGATGGTGAAACAACATAAACTTTGTTTTAGTATCATTCATACACCTAGGTTACATGTAAGGCTGCATTCACCACCATATCCGGCAATGCAGAAACCTCTTACAGGGCTGTGTGGAGGTGTGGACGTGGTCATTTGTGCTTTAGAAGGTAACCGCTGTGAAACAATCAGAAAATAATTTTTTTTTTATCTGATTTAACTGCTTTGTTCTCGCCACCGCTGCTCGCTCTCTGCATTCACTCTCTAGCTCACTTGACCGTAACTGCTTGCTCTCTTCATTCTCTCTCCAGCTCACTCAACCACTGCCACTTGCTCTTTTCATTCACTCTCTAGCTCGTTCAACCAATGTTATCATTCGATCTGGTGGCAGGCATTTGGAATAACTATGTAGAAATACCCAATATTCTCGCTGATGGTCTCATTTGCTTATATAAGTCATATAGAGGCAGCAGTATTAAACTGAGACTGTTTCATAACCAGTTAAAAACTTCTTGTAGTTGCTTTAAGCTTGCTTTAGATCAATGTTAAACTTCTTTTAGCTTATTGCTAGTATACTGGGTGAAGCTTTTTCGTGTTCTGAAGTTGCTTAAATAACATCAAATCAGGAGGTGCGCCGATTCCTGGATGTAACACACAGATGCACTTTGGCCCGCTTTCTTCACCATCAGATGAGCTTGCAATGCATCCGATGAGTCATTATTCTATAACAATAAAATTTTCATTTTCATACTAGTGGGAGTCTAACTTGTGTTCTAACATTAGCCCACGTTGTACAAACAAGTACGAAATCGTACAGACCCACGGCGCACCTGTACTGCATGTGTAGGCACAACGTTTTGCTATGGAAATAGGTGAGCGATAATCAGCTTGGAGGACCGATGTGGATAGATAACGTGACTTACATCTGCGGGTAAGACAAGCAGCGATTGACTGATAAGGAAGACGTGTCAAGCATTACCAGCGGTGAGTTTGAAGAGCTGACAGTTTGAAGTCATGCAGCAGTGCTGGATAGATGTGGATTATTTAACATCACAGGGCCAAAGGTATGAGTTGTATGTATTGCACAAGCATGCACAGTAATAAGGATAGCGATTTTACTGGTTCCTGGCTGTATATGTAATGCTACACTTTGCTAACTACTGTGCAATATGGAATTAGCATAGAGTAGCATAGCGTTACATAAATTACAGCCAGGGGACCAGGAAGTAATAAGTAAAACTGGCAAACTATTTGACATGTCCTCACCTCTGTAATGTTATTTGTTCTCCGTGCATCATACTAAGCATCCCAGCTAACTGTCCTCACCAAACGTCCTCGAGTGAGTGACCACAGTTTGCCAGGTATAGACCACGACTGCAACTTCTTGCGTGCTGTCGGAAAAATAAATAAGATTGAATGAAATAAACATGGTTGTCTCTTCAGAGAACGATGTCATCATAGACACATCATCATGGGATTAAAAAAAACAACAACATACTTAAACATAAGTAAATAGACAGGAAAGCTGTATACTGTGCCAGTGCAAATGATAGGAGTCAAGAGAGATCCAGACAGTTTTTTTTGTTAAAGTTTTATTGACAGGGAAACAAAACAGTGTCTATATCTGTCCAACCTGCACTGTGGCACATCCCTAAGTGATAATCATTTACCACTCATCGATCTTCAATAACATTTTATGGTGCCTGTAGCTGTAACACTTGAGCTGCTATTGTTTAAATTTGCCCGCATGTATTGCAGTATTGGAGACTGTAGTGAGACAAAGCATCTCTATACATTTTCTCACTCCTGTAGCTTCGATTTCAATGCCACGCCTTCAGCACCTTAGGATTTATGGAGGAGTTATTCTAACATCCAAGAGAGGTTTATGAACCCCAGTAAAATGTTATTTTGTTCAGCGCTCCAAACGGTCAGACCACAAAGCATCCAATCATGGCATTAACAGTCAGTATTGACCTGTTTTTCTGCTGCGGCCTGCTCACATGGCATCTAGTCAAGACTATGAAGACAGGCCTCGGGCCCAAACCTTTGCTGACTTGGATGGAGAGAGCAAACTGAGCCGAGCACTTCAATTCTACACTACTCAGGAAAACTTGGACGTCTTCCGTCTTCTTTTATTGGTTCAGGCCCTCTTGGACGCTTGCCGGGATCACAGCATCAAACTGTAACTTACTGGGATGTTTTCATGTGAACCGAAGATCACACAAGGTCAGATATTTTGTAGAAACCCATGCGGTCTTTGCCATGTCTGTTTATCCACGATAAAATCTTTGCTAGATATACTTGTGTTGAAGTGATGTTTGTTCAGATGGTGAGGTGAACATGGATATTGACAGGCATCTTGGAGGTCCCACTAAACTTTATGATTTTAACATTGAACAAAAGATTGGACTCCATAAAGTTCTCAGAATATTCTATTTCAATAAGTAATAACTACTGCAACGGTTATCATTATTTAATTTAAATGTAATGTTGTATCACATGGGTCAATAGAAATTACATATTTAACTTGTCAGTGTGAGGCCCTTCATGACTTTCAAAGTTGCTGGCCATTGCTCTTGCACATTATTATTGTCTCACTGCAACAGAATGAGATGATTACTATGCAACCACACAGAATCATTTCTTTGTACAATTCAGGCTCTTCCTTATGATTGAAAACGACGTGAATGGAGACACAAAATAGTACTGCGTCTCCATTCACATCATTTTCAATCATAAGGAAGAGCCTGAATTGTCGACACAAATCCATGTGGTTACATAGACAGATACGCTTGGCAACCTACCTCTGTTTTCTCATACTATTGACAATCTATGCATCTGTGATAGCCTCTTTTCTGTGGATTGAAACACAAATGTTATGCAACCAATCCAATATCTTCGTGGGAAAATCTTGAGAAAGCCTTTTTTGACATTTTCCAATGGCATCAGTCTTATCATATGCACTATGACCATCTCCATTTACCAATAATTCCTATAAGAATGTGAGCTTAGTCTCACATAATTGCATGAATGAAAAGAGCATGATATTATTAGTGACACAAATCGGCGGGTAAGACAGGCAGCGATAGACTGCTAAGGAAGACGTGTCAAGCATTACCAGCGGTGAGTTTGAAGAGCTGACAGTTTGAAGTCATGCAGCAGTGCTGGATAGATGTGGATTATTTAACATCGCAGGGCCAAAGGTATGAGTTGTATGTGTTGCACAAGCATGCACAGCAATAAGGGTAGCGATTTTACTGGTTCCTGGCTGTATATGTAATGCTACGCTTTGCTATTATAAATCCATGCACAAACGGTGAGAACTACATTTTCCCAACGTAAGTAGGATTACATGAAGGGTACAACAAGAAATAAGTACTAGTCTAACAGTGTTTAAATTAATGATGTGGAAGTAGGGCAGATGGATTTTGGACTTTGCACACTTCTGTTCAACTTTGATTCCCAACATATGCCATGAATGACTTTACCTTTACCAATCCCTTACCCTAACCCTTAACTAACTCGTTTAATTGAAGACCAAAGTCTTAGAATTCTAAACATTAACCTAATCTTACCCCAAACCTTAAACAAAGTTGCTTACTTGCCTAAACTTAAGTGTTACTTACCTTTTCATGCAAAGAACAGGTGAAAATGG
>OMKZ01003964.1:4086-30895 GCA_900302535.1 Neoniphon sammara
TTTAATGTTCCTCACGTAGTTGACATTTGAAAGCGAACTCTCCCACTGACATCTTTAGATGTAGAGTGCCCTTTGTGTGTTTGTGTGTGTGTGTGTGTGTGTGTGTGTGTGTGTGTGTGTGTGTGTGTGTGTGAGGCCTCCACGCTGCACCTGTCCCCAGAGTGTCAGTAGGGCAGATTGACTCATAGCCGGGTCCAGGCCGTATACGGCGGACAGCACTTCAGTGGCTGTCACTGTATCTCCTGATCCCACTTTTAGAACCGTTCATTTGCTTGGATGACAACTCGCCTTCTGAGGTTTCATTATGGTGGCCAAAACACCCCCCTTAGAGGCAGGTTGTTTGTAAACTTGTGTCGACACACAATAAACCACTTAACATGACCTCATTAGTTTACAAATGGAAAACTATCAAGGAAAATTCAATCCTTTTTAAACCAATATGAGATGTGATACTTATCTTTTTGTAAAACCTTCACAAAAAAAAGCCCAAATTTCAGTAAAAGCCACATACTAATACTGACCCTGGCTTTCCCTATAGCAACTGACTGGGTTGTGGCAAATGAGGCGATAACCCCAGCGAACCGCTACTGCATAAAGAACCTGACAGTCGGTGACCTGCTGCACGTACGTGTGGTGGCTGTAAACCCTGGTGGACGCAGCGAACCCATCACCCTCGCAGAGCCTGTGCCCATCCGTGAGATTGTTGGTGAGTACTGCAGTGACGCACAACACCAGGCAGCTTTATTACTCAAGTAAATACTCATAAAACAAACCTCTTAAACGTGTCCACTTAAAGGGAACTACCACCCACTGTCCATGTGTTATTTTATATGATTGAACAGGCAATAGGCATAGGACAGTTCAATTGGTAATTTATGAGCATGAACAAGTCTCTTGCACAGCTAGAAACTAGAGAACATGCATTCAACAAATTTTATTTGAAATTGCACAATTTGTCCAAACTTTGACAAAGAAGGAGTGAGATCATTTTTGAACCGACAACATGAGTGTAAAAGAACAAGTGTGCAAAAATCTAGTGATATTTCCTTTTATGCAGGCGTTGTTAACTTCTACTCTAGGAAGTTGTGCAGATGCTATTTGAGGCGGTTGCTAGCAATAAAAAGAAAAAAAAACATCTTCCTTTACCTCTTCCCCATCAACAGGAGCTCTTTGATCGTTGTAAGTTATGACCTGTCCTTAAAATACTTCTGGTGCAACTATGAAGGCAGAGATGGTGTTCAGTGCCAGGGCCACAGATGGGCTTCATAGCTGTATGCACATAAATCCCATAGGTGCTGACAAGAGCTTTCATTAGCTTTAAATTATATCTCCTACACACCTACAGCAGCACTTGGTAATGATCCATGCCAAGTGCAGCGTTTCTGTTTAACGTGAACATACAGCATGTGAGGGAGTGACATTGTGGTGTAGTTACTTTTTTACAATCAAATTATGAGGCATATTTTCAGATGGATAGATATACAATAAACCTGACACAAGGAAAACACAGGATCCAGGCCAAGGTCGACAGTCTTTACCCTCATGGTGTACAGTTGCACCAGTGCGCCGTTTACCAGTTCACCCGCAGGCGCTGCAGTGTGTGACTGTCTCGCTCTAAAATGGCCACCACCGTGTCAGTCAGGCTGCAGTGTGATTTAAGTGGCGGTGTCAAGCAGGTGAAGGAAATGTTTGGCTAATGAGCCATCTGTCAGCCTGTTAGACGTTACACTGTGAGTGTGACCTTACTGTCACTACCTTGGTATCATGCATGGCACTGGCTCTCTGGTTTACTGCTGTCTTGTACAACTATAGCTGAGTGAAGTTACTGTTTACAATGTGCCACAGTCACTTTATTAACCTGTGCTCAAGTAATAATCCAAACGGAAACTTTTTAATATTGTTGTTAAACCTCCATAATACTTTTTTAAAAATTTCTTCTTCCTTATCTATATTAGCTTGGTGTCTTGTTGTGATGAACCATTAACATCTGTCATCATCTGAACTGTCATCTATCTATCTATCTATCTATCTGTCTGTCTTAAGATACAAAGAATGTATGAGTGATTTGTTTTAATCTCACCACTTTGAATCTAGTTCAATCCAAGACAAATTATCTTTTCATATCAAGACCCCAAGGGCATAATCACTTCAAATGGAGGTCTGCAGCTTAATGAAAGTGAACTTGTTGGTCCAAAGCATGAAAATGTTTGATACCCCCGGTCTATATAACACATATTGTACTGAGATGCAGTGTGGGTCTAACCTGACCTAACCTGACATGTCCCAGTCATCCACTTTCAGAAGGGCACCTTACTGTCTGTCTCTGAGCATATTTCCAGGTTGGGGGATTTAACCACCGGGACCAGACAGGAACCCAGTTGGGAGAAATGCGGTCATGCAACCAGAACCACTGGTCAAGTCAGGGGAGCGAAACATGAGCCTAATTGATGGATTCTGGGTGGCCTGTGGGGGATAAATTCAGCTGTGTGTCAGTCACAAGCTGTCCTACAGACACCCACAGCACACACATTTGATAAACAGCCATGCACCCTGTCCCACATAAACCATGCTGCAAGCCCCCATAAAGACACCTTTGTCCCGAGACAAAGCCAGATTATAGATCATTTGTTTGCGGTAGGACGAGTGCTGTAATACCAGGAACAGTTCTGCACATTGCTGGCAAGTATGCTCATTAAAAGGGATTAAGGCTCAAGCCAAAGCAGGATGCGGTCCACATTGAGAGTGATGCTTCCAGGAGCCTGATCCCAACCTGTACACCAGTATCCCGACAGCCGAGTGATGGTAACAAGTGTGTGTAAACAAAGAGGTTCATGGGGTGTGAGGGAAGAGCACGCTTTGAGTGGAAGAGGAGAAAGGGTTGTGAAAGGGTGACAGAGGCAAGGGAGGGGAGCAGCTTTGAGGTTTCGTATATCCTGTAAGAGCTGAGAGCCTTTGAGAGATTTGCTGTTTATGTAGAAACTTGCTAGGCTAGGTTCCCCCTGACTCTCCACACCCTGCCTAAACCAAACCTCCCTCAGTGGTTAGCAAAAGGCCTCACTATTTACCAGCCACTATACAAATTCATATATATGAATTAACCACATATGTTCTTATTTACACCTGTAACCCATGAGCATTTAGTTCATTTGGGTGTCTAATGTTTCAAAACTGCAAGGTTGTATCCTGCAAAAAAGTTTCTTTTATTAGTTTGTATTTTATCATAATGAAGCCAGTATTTATAGACATGAAGACTCACATCACTCCAAAAGACTGACTACTGGTTGAAAGAGGTGACACCTTCCTGCTGCTTCTTTATTGTGGACATGAGTAAACACGGGTCATGGGTCGTTCAGGACCTTCTCATCATCACAGCTATTTAAGGAGGTGCTCGGATGTGGGCACTCTCTCTCTCTCTTTGACCTCTGGTCATCTAGTTACTGTAATTTTCCTTTCGTCCTCCCCTGCAACACACAACTTCATTTCACTTCCCCTGTTTAATTTAATTTAAAAGCAGAGACAATCACCTATGAAACTTTGCACCAATATCATCAATGATAATTAGAAACTTTTTTTGTCAATAGTCTTCCTGATCTTGAGTAAGCTAGTAGGATGTAAATGGTTGTGTGCCTTTATACAATCTGATAGTTTTTGTAAAAATTCATTCATTGCATTGATACATCGATTATAAATTCTCCTGATTCAACCACATTGATCTACTACTATGACTTTGGCCTGAATTGATATGAAATGCTTTGAGTTTATTGATATTATTTTTTGTCAAAAAAGTTTTTTATCGAAAAAACTCAGTTTGAATCATTCCAAAAAGAAAAAGCGTTCTTAAATTGAATTGGCAACAAGAGAATCGGGAATAATTGATGTTAAGCCAAAGACTCACAATCCTACCATCTGATGTACTTACAACTATTAAAATTGTTTGTGAGCCCTCTTTTTGGATGATTGGACCACTTGGGCTGACTTAGTGCTAATTTTAGCTCCTTCACACATGTTCTCCTCTGAGCCGTGCCCATGAGTGGCTTGTCTATTTAGGGTCTTGTTGACCTGTCATTCTCTGCATATGTGACCCCACTCAGAAGACATGAAATGGAAGTGTACAGCACACATTGGCTTCTGTACACAGTTAGCTGATAATGCCAATGCTATAAAGTAGTTGCTTGATTTAGCTGCCCAGGTTGATGCAACCACTCAGTATGTTCCAGCAAATGCTACAAATAATGATGATGTACAGTATTAAGCAGAATAAAGAATGGGTAATGTATGGATAATGCAGAAGACTTTTATCCATAAGTGTAAAGTATGTCTAATTTTTCCTCAGACCGTCCCAAGATCCGCTTGCCCCGATATCTCAGAACTCGCTGCGTCAGGCAGGTTGGAGAGCAGATCAACCTGGTCATCCCCTTCACTGTAAGCACACACACACACAGATATATATGTACATTCACATTCATATTTAACTAGTAACATAAAATGGGCATCAAATCCTTTGCAGTAATTCTATTTTTTCTTGCATCATGTTCAGATATACATCCAGCACATCTCTTTGTCCCTCTTCCATCCCCTCAGGGGAAGCCCAACCCCGTGGTGTCCTGGCTTAAGGACGGCCAGCCTCTGGATCCAAAGAGGGCCAACATTAGGAACAGTGATAAGGACAGCATCCTGTTCATCCGTACCAGCCAGAGGGAAGACTCTGGAGTCTACGAGATGACTGTGAAGGTGGACAGCTTTGAGGACAAGGCAACTATTACCCTTCAGACTGTGGGTGGGTCACATGTGCACATGCACATACACACATGTCCCAATGAAAAATATGATTTAGCTGCACAGTTGTATGTTTGACATGTATGAATGCAAGTGTTATTCAAGGTTACTCTATTGATTTAGCTTTATTAGTGCAGCTGTCTAACTTGTTGGAAGGTGCAGGACTCACTTCAAAAGAAAGACAGCGCTAACCAACATCAGTGACACCTATAACAATCACACCATTTGACCCAGTTCATCTACTTGAGTTATTCCCACCTAAAGTTTCTGCTATGACACGTGAAGCAAGTTTAGGTGCAATAGTGTAACAAAAACATGAAAAATGAGGTGTTTCTTCTTCTTCAAAAAAAAATAAAAACTAGTATTTACATCTGATTTACCTTGTTTGGGAGCAGAGCCATCTCACTCTGTTGGCTCATTGGTTCAAGACAAGAAGAAGGGAGACTCAGTTTATGATGAGTCTGAGTTCTTGCTAGCATGAATGTTTCTGACACAGGCGTGTACAGCCGTGCTCAAACCTGCAACTTAACAGCATCACGTACATATTAACATTTACCTGCACATTAACTTTTGTTGATAATTATGTGTGTATCCTCAGAGCTGCCTGGTCCTCCTGCCAGTGTGAAGCTGGTGGACACCTGGGGCTTCAATGCTGCCCTGGAATGGACGCCACCCACTGATAACGGCAACACAGAGATCACTGGGTACACCATCCAGAAGGCTGACAAAAAGACTGGGGTGAGACACGCATTCTGAATAAATCCACAAATAAACACCTATGCTTGCACCCGGAGAGTCGCACTTTCAGACTATGTTGAATAGCAGACACTTGAGAGACACTTTGGATGTTTTATGTCAGTCAGTGTTGCTAACAGTTGCTTCATCAAGCTGATTTATTCTTGACTCACCTGGCTGTGACAGCATCCTGGGAATATTTATAAAAATAATGTGATCCCAGATTTGGATTTCAACAATTGTTCTCCGCCTTATCGATCCAGCTCCTCTAAACAGTGGATCTGCCTTGGATCACTGCGTCTCTTTTATCTAGGGGATCATTCTCAGCCTAGCAAAATGTTAATTGGTCTTTTTAGCACCCTGACTGATGATCTCTTTTGTGGTTCTGAAAGGAGTCTGGCAGGGAGGTGAGAGCGTGCTGCTGCCAGGGAACACGGGATATTTAACCGAGTGCTCCCAGAGCCAAGAAATCAACATAGAGGCCAGGACCTGTCCAGACACAGACTTAAAAATACACACACACACACACACACACACACACACACACTTGCACATACAAAAACAGTCGCTCTCTCCCCCTCTCTTTCTTTCTCTCTCACACTTAGAGTTTAAGTGAAGTGGCATAAAAGCTAATTTTGTTACCTTGCTGTGGTGGGTGTGGATGAGGGTAGATGCAAAGTTAAGCTTGGTGTCCTTCTCCTAATGATAGAGAGTATAAACAGAGATTGTCTATATAGGGAGATATTCCACTTACAAGAATATCTGAGGCCACCTCAGGGAGGTGACACAGAGTGCTGAAACTGGGGCAAACAGACTAAAACGCACAGCGGTCAATGGGACTTTTCCATAAAATCAAAAATTACCAGACAGTGGTTAAGTATTTTTTAAAGAATTTTTTGTTTTGTTTTGTTTTTGGGGTTCTTTTGCGCATTTCTGCTTTACTCAACAGTGACAGTGTAGATGGAAAGACGGGGTGAGAGAGAGGGGATGACATGCAGCAATATACCAAGAATGCAACACAAAAGGTTGAACGGGGTATTTGCCGATGTTCTGCAACAGTTGTGTGACGCAGCAACAGAACATCTTTGCATGCAGGTTGTCAGCTATTAGTCCTAAGATTGTTCCACATCATGAATGCAATTCCTGTCACAGCGATAATGTGACCACCAATATGAAGGTGAATGTCAGAAGAGACAGTGCAAATATAGGACAGGCAGCTACAACATATGATATAACTCCTGGTAGATTGTTACACACACACATGCCACCACCCACTGCCAGCCAGCAGTTAAATGCCGGATAAATAACATACACAGCTTATGGACTTGTTATTCATCTGACATTTAATGGACTTTGACAATAGATGATTTCTTGTGTAGAAAGACCCTGGTCTTTGTCTTTAGCTTGTCTTATCGTTATTTGCACATCATTACAAAAATTGATAAAAAAAGCTGCTGGTGGATTCGTCTGTTGCCAGTATGTCTGTGGTTCAGGTGTTATGCTGCTAAAGTAGGTAAACCTTCTGATCTGATTTGTTGTGCGTGCTGTGTTGTTGTTTGCTGTGCGTTACACTAAACTGGAGTTTTGTTGTGTCTCGGCATGAAGGAGTGGTTCACAGTGCTGGAGCACTTCCACAGGCTAAATGCCACCGTCTCAGACCTCATCATGGGCAACTCCTACACCTTCAGAGTGTTTGCTGAGAACAAGGTGGGCATCAGTGAGTCATGTGCTGTGACAAAGGAGGTGGCCACCATCCAGAAGACAGGTAACCTTGAGAATCATTTCCTTTCAGAAGTCACATTTTATTATGACTTTAGTGTGTGTTAGATGATGGCAGCCCTTTTTAGTACAACGGGAAGTTGCTGTGATACTGAGACTTAAGCCTGTGAGTCCTGTACATGTATGCATTTAAAGGAATATTTCACCCAAAACTTTTTGTCATTATCTACTCACCCTCATAAGTGCGCCAGTACAGTATTAAGCAGATGTCACCAAAATATTGCAGTCCAGCAGGGCACACTTGAGTGCTGCATACAAATGATATCCAAGAAATGTGATATTCTCACTCTGTTTAACTTTTATGTGCCATGCACAACAACTTCAACTTGCAATTGCAAAACTAATGTATACTCCTCTTGATTCTGATGGTGCAGAAAAAGCAGCTTTGTACCACTTGATTTGAAAATGGTCATCAAAAAAGCTATGTTTATGACATGGTCCATTTTGTTATTTCTGACTAAAAGGTACCTGAGTACTTGTATACTTTTGAGGCCTAACACCTCTTTCTGAGTCTTTCTGTGGCCAGTCTGATCTACATGTTGTTCCATGTGTCACAGGTATTGTCTACACGCCTCCCGAATACAAGGAGCACGACTTCAGCGAGGCGCCCAAGTTCACCACAGCCCTCACTGACCGGGCTGCTACTGTGGGATACACCACCAAACTGCTGTGCTCCGTTCGTGGATTCCCCAAGGTCAGGTTCCTACTTTGCTAGCACACATAGTCATACATTTACACACACACACACACACACACACACACACACACACACGCCACAGTCTGCATAAAATCCCATGAGTCAGTTCATTGTTTGATGTGACATTCTATCCGCTCCACCATCTACATCGCTGCCGAACACTTGAATGTCCAGCATCACAATAGGCTTCCCAGCATGCCTCACTGGTAACTGATGACAGGTGCTGACTGCTTGGTATTTTAGCATTTGATTCAGTGGTAATTAAATGGTGACCTGTAAGCACTTTGGAACAAAGACAAACTTAGCATAGCTAGGAAAGCGAAAGGAAAGCCGTGAAGAAAGCAAGTGTTTATCCTAGAACATGGGAGACATTCCCACTGCACTGCCACGCTCCAGCGGGTCTGTTGAGACTTTAGGTATTTCTTAATCAGACTGAAACAATTTCCTGTTATTTTTTAAAGTTTGGACTGATTTATTGGATTTTTTAATTTGTATTTTAACGTTCTGGTTCTTACCAGAGACCCCCGATAAACCATTTTAGTGTATTGTACACCACTCTAAATGAGGTATTAACGTTGCTGCTATAAAGATCAGCTGTTGGACAGGGCTGGCCCAGCGCTGGTATGTCTATGTGAGGTTTCAGTATGTCTCACTCTGTTCTTGGTGACCAGCGCTCTGGTTAAACATATCTTTACAGTTGTCTGACTGACGCAGATGGTTTAGATGGCAGGCCGCGGTGGAAATACAGTTGATTATGTGACCTGGCCGTCCTTGGCTCCTCACCGAGTGAGAACAGAGGGGAGTGGGCAAGCTGTGCATGCCAGTATAGTTGAGATATATGAGACAAGTCCTTATGGAGGCTAGAACTGCCCTGCCTGATTGCCTCCTAAAGGCCCTATGTGGACCATGCATGCCAACACAAGGAATCATACAGTACACAGAAAAGAGAAGAGGCCTGGAGGGGTAACAAACAAACACCGAATGAGGGGAGGGAGGAGGATAGAAGGAAAGGGTGTAAGGCTGATGGATAATCTTGTTTCAGAGACAGCTGACATTTTAATGCCGGCGTGCATGCGCCTATATGTGCATGCGTATGATTTACAGAGTATATCCAACAGCATAGCTGCTGCATGCACAGTGATGCTCGGGTTCATCACAGGTGTCCGAACGGATGCTTGTATTTCCATGAGGACCAATTTGCCGGTTCACGCCCTAGGTTTAAACCAGGAACCATTTAACAGGATTTATCATGTCTAAATGAGTTCTTCGTGCTCCTCTCTTTGGACTGTGAGGCTTGCAGTACCGCAGCTGCTATCAGCAGTAGCAGTTTTGTGTGTGTGTGTGTGTGTGTGGGTGTGGGTGTGGGTGTTGGTGGGTGTGTCTGTGGGCTATGTGAGTATTTGCAACATGCTTTTATTATGCCACCATCTCCCCTTTGGCTCAGAGTCCAGAGCGTATAGAGAAGCGCTGATGAGGCATGTAGACATTAGTATGAGATGTTCTCCTGCAGTTTCTGATAAAGAGCCGTCACTGAGAATAGAGAGATAGAATAGTATTGGGATAGAGCTGAGAGGGAGAAGGGAAAGGGAGTAGATAAGCTGTGATTAACAAGAGGAGACTGAGATAAGAATGGCCTGTTGTCCTCTCATGGCCAAGTGGAGATGCTGTTGTATCACAGAAGGCACTATTTTTGCCACCCATCCAGACAACAGCTCTGTTATCAGTGACACTATCCTGTAATACCCACACTGGGTGCTAAAAAACAGAGAGAGGGTGGAGCCAGTAAGAGGTGGAGGAAGTTACAGTAACATGTTACGGTAACAGTTATGGCTGGTAACATGAAGAGACTTGTAATAACTGTAAGGTTTCTGTAGTTCATATACCTCCCTTCTGCTATCCCTCCATCATCTCGTAGTTCCAAACATTATGAATATGAATCATCCATAATGACTTGGTCTAAAACCCTTTAAAAATTAGAAATCGCCCCCTCGGATACACGCTTATCTGCAATGTTCAATGCATTTCAGGAGTCCTGTCTTGTCCACTTCTACTTCATTTAGTTTTTTCCTACATTTCCCAGAATGCCTTTCAGCAGTTCCCAGAGAGTACACCTTAACTTGTTCTATTCAGTAACTGTAAGAAGAGAGAACAACAGTGATAGCATAGTAACAAGAATAAAGTGAGTTCTTCTAGCAAGAGTTGTTCCCTTGAAATAAAAACACAGTGTGTTGTAGTTGCATGGCTTCCTGGTCTTCTGAGGCTGCGGTCAGGGAAGAAATTGGTATCTGTTCCTCTTGCAAATACATGGTGGAGAAGGGGTTCAAGCATGCATGCTACAGTGCTGAAATGTTGAGGTGTAATTCAGTAACCGGGGTCACCGAGCAAGAGACACCACTCAGGACCACGAGGTTTCAGATAGGAATGTCCGTGCCAAATGAAATGTCGTTTAAACCCAGAGCGGTGCATTCCCAGGGGTTAGGAAAAAAGCTTGGGTTACTCCTTTTCTATCCGTTTCTAACACTCAGCATGGACTGACAGGGCTTATTGGGAGACAAGTTGACAGTCACAATGTGCATACACCAGCAGAATGAACTAGAATGACAGAGTGATCCTGAGAGGCTGTGATGGTGAAGAAATTAACTCATTGGGTCTAGTTTCCAGCTTTTACTCTGTGCGGCAGAATTTATAACCAAAACGTTCATATGCCATTATCTCAAAAAGTAACCGGTTTGTGTGGCAGGTTACCTTCATTGGTTTGTTGGCCCAAGAGAAATATAACCAGCACTTTCAGATCCTGCTGAGTTCAGAATAACAACCGTGCATCCAGCACTTACATGCATTCATGAATCTTCGTCCTCTTTCCTTCTCTGTCTTTCTTCTCTTGCCTCCTTCTCTCAGCCTAAGATCGAGTGGTTGAAGAACCAGATGGTCATCGGTGACGACCCCAAGTTTCGTCAGCTCTCCAACCAGGGCGTTTGCTCCCTGGAGATCCGTAAGCCCTGCAGCTTCGACGGTGGTGTGTACACCTGCAGAGCCAAGAACACCCAGGGAGAAGCCACTGTCTCCTGCAAGCTGGAGGTGAAACGTATGTATCTGCAAACAACAGAATATTTTAAAAAAGCACATGGAAGTGATAGAGGGGGTAGAGTGCTGATGCAATATTGCAAGAGGAATTATTCCATCAAGTACACAGAAGTTAAAAGGATTTTTTAAGTATTGTCCAAAACTATAGTCAAAGGGGTTACATGAGCTCTTACACAAAGTCTACCTATTATTGGTGACGAATACCTGTTATTGTACAGAACATGATACCAGTTTCCATAACCCCAAATTTTCATAAAACATGCTCTTACCTGAAAATGTAAACGTAAGACTATTTTTAAACCATCTTTCCTCCTCTTGGTCCCGACAGAGGTTATTGCTCCAGAACTTGACAAAGAAAGGGGCAAATAAACCGACGGCCACTCATCCAGAGGTAAGGACCAAAGATCGAGAAATACCCACATTCACATGCAAGAGAGGGTCGCAAAATGAAAGGTTTTGGTTATCTGGTGTTTTGCTAACTGTGGCGTTTGTGGGTGGGAGCACATTTATTACATCTTTCTCCATCGCCACACTAACAGAAATCTTTCATTCACTTCCATGGCCCATCCTTGTCACCACCATTCTTTGACAGGGCATTGCTGATTAATTTTCATATTTGATAACACTTAAGTGGGTGTCTTGAATTGCAGTGTTCTCAAGCTCAGCATCACATTAGAGTCAATAACAGCTCGTCATCCCTTCCCTTTTACCCTGTTCCCCCGCCTCCTTTGGATCCTGCATTTGGATCCCTGTCTTGCCCCTCTTGCACTCCCTCCTCCCCCTCTTTCCTATCTTGCCATCCTTACATGTGGCAAGCCCCACTTTTGGATGCAGTAATGTGCCAAAGATTAAAGTCAGTCAAATACTGATACCATACAGCCATTTGATGTTTTTCCAGCTTTGAATTTTCTATTTCTGTCCTCGCTATTAGACAGCCATGTTCATGCTTGGGTATTGACACTCTTGTTTAAGCTTTTTAAATGCTTGAGGGGTTTACCCTTTCAAGGAGTGCAAGTAGAGATGTGCTCCTTGGTGTCTGATTATTCCCAGTGGTGCTCATGGTGCCACTTCAACTGCTGAGGAGATAAGCCTCATAAAATTATTGAAAAAAGGAATCTGTGTTAAAATGAGAGGGAAGGTGGCAAGATGAAAACAAAGGGATGCAAGGACAAACATTCAAAGGAAAAAGGGAAGAGAAACTGAGGCAGGAAGAAGAGAAGTTTCAGTCAGAGAAAAATGAGGAGACAATAATGTAGAGCGTGGGTTCCCCCTTTTGCTGGGGGCTCCCCAGCAAAAAGGGGGCACATTAATTTGACAGCTTTCCCTGAAGTCAAAACAACAAGGGAATGAATAAGAATGAATGTTTTGATCATAACTGTTCCAAGTTTAACTACATCCCAAGTTTTCTTCCCACCTGACAAAAAAATTAAAATTTTAATTAAGTTTTAATGTTATTTGGCTGACATGAAAAAGTTTGGGAACTTCTGATGTACAGCAAGAGAGACAGTAAATGATGATGATGGTAAAGGGATGCAAAGGATAGTTCGGGGTTGCAGCAGAGGTAGTGACAGAAGTGTAACGGTTTTCTCTTACTATAAAGGACATACAACTGGATCTTTTTACAGCTTGGTGAAACACAATCGCTTTGCACTCCTTCTATACATTCAGATCCTATTAGCACGGTGCCAATCATGTCATTTGATATTCTTCACATGACTTATCACTGCCACAGCATGGTAAAGTTTGTTCCTCAGCTCTTCTATTCAAAGTCAGATCAAATAATGTTTTCATACAGTGGCATGCTATGATTTCTTTCTTCCGTAGCACATCTTTCTCTTCCTCTTGTTTGCTTTGTCTGCTCGTTCCCTCTCTCTCTCTTTGCCTCCCTCTCACTGTTTATAGAGCTTGGTGACTAAGTGACATTATCAGACTTGTAAGTTGAGTTTCTCCATTTCTCCTTCTCATTAGTCTCCTGTCAATCTCCCCTGGCCTATCAGTGGCAGTGGGACGGGGTGTGAGATGTGGTCCCATAAGGCGCAGCCATACATGGGAGGGCTCCTCTCAAGTAGTGGGGGGGTGGGGGGTTGCCTTTGGGTGGGGGTAGGGATGATGTCAGCACGGCACTCCACAGCTTCTAAAAATGACTCCATATGATCCACCACACAGCTAAACTCTTCACATTACCATGAGTCAACAGGCGGAGAGGACTCCTGTGAGAAGAAGGGAGAATCAGCTAAGAGGGTAGAAACTAGGTCAGATAACCCCTGATGCAAAAGGCCATACACTTTCTCTCAAAAAAGCAGAAGTTTCCTGGCCCACATGCTTATTAAAACCCTCATGACCCAAGTTAACCCCTTTCTTGCTTTAACGTTCTTTCCATCAGCGCCTTAAAAGGACCAGCAGGAGTCCAGGTCTGTTTTAAGTTGTGTTTGCATGTGTGCATCTGTCTGTGTGTGCTGTATAACAATACATCTTTCTGACCTTTTCTCTGTGTCTCTCTTTTTTTGCTTCAGAGTGTTTGGGGAGGTGAGAGAAAGAGACAAGAGGCTGGCTGTGCAGCAGCATGTACATAATGAAGAAAGGAAGAGAGCATAACACATGACACACCGCCTTCTTCACATCCATTTCCTCCCCCACCCACAGATACATCCTCCCGCCACCCTTTTCAGTGTGCAGAGATGCTACACACACATATTGCCTATATCAGTTCACCAAATGAACTTGTGACAAAAAAAAATCAGCATTTTGCAAGTGTTATCTTAGTTGGCTGTAATGATGTAATCTATGAATGTATTGACAGTGTTTTTTCCTGCCTATGCCTATTTCTGTTTGTTATACATGTATACTACTCAATAAAACAACGAACCAGTGAACATGCTTTAGAAGTGACTTTATACTCTGAGCTAACGTTCCTTTCACATGCCATCAGTGCTATGATCAAAATACTTATTGTATGCTGCTTAAAAGACCATGTATAGTTATAAGCTGTATAAAATCCAGGTGTGCAGGCCATTGTGCATGGGAAACCTTTTTAGAAAACTTGGATGAGCCAGAAGCCAGTTTAAACCACCCTGTTACTAAAGATATTATTTCATGATATTCACAAAATAGTACCAGTTGCCTATTCACTTTCCTCTTGAAGGCATACTGCTCATCTCCACTGCCTCATAAAAGTAGTCATTGGATTTGATTTAAAAAAAAAAAAAAAAGTAAAAAAAGTTGAGTAGACCTATAAAACACCAATAATTTGCATTATCCTGCTAAGCTAGAAACAGGAGAAAGGATGTATATTATGATGATTTTGCTGACTAGGTAGCTGCTCAGTAGAATTTTTCGTCTGGGACATATGACGTCAAATCAGTATCATGATGAACTCAAACATTTACGCTGATAATGAAAAATAAATTCTAATTTATTTTTGGACATTTTATTATGTTTTTAGCACTTTCAACATATTTCCCTGACAGCTAAAGGTCTGTACTACATTATGTTCTGAAAGGTCTTGCTTTGAAAATACCAAATTATTAAAGCTGTGATATCTTTTGTAATGAAGGAATGCATATCTCATCTTCATAAATTAAATACTATTTGAGGAAATAAATCATGGAAACACACAGATTAACTAAAACTGATTAGACTGAACATTGTTGCACAATGCACATTTAGAAAGAATACTTGGACTATTTACCAGATTTTGAATATTTATCAAATGCATACTATGATGCATTCATTTCTATCACATTAGAGAGCTGGCTCTGCAGCCATTTTTGGTGATGCACAGACATCTTTTTTTTTTCTTTTCTTCTTTTTCTTTTTTTTTAAACTTGAGTCCAGCCACAACTCAGTGATTACAACCTCGGCAATGTCACACATTGCTTCTTCACACCTTGACTTTTGCACAAGTTTTCAGTGTCATCGAAACTGTTATAGAGCTTTTTCACAGCAGCCATTTTTAGGTACAACTCAGGTGTTACTAATCATATTAATTAAGGTTCTGTACCTAAGATCCTTAATTAATGTGATTAGTAACATCTGTGTTTACCTACTATTTCATGTCAAAATGGCTGCTTTGAAAAAGGTCTTTTATCTCAGAAAGTGAACACAGTGTAGAAACAGGTCAACCCAGTACCTTTAATGTAGGTTACTGCAAGACTAGCAACTCTCAGAAAAACATGCCACATTGATTTATGTTACAATGGGATGTTGATTTTTGCTAACGAACAGGCCAAAAAAAAACAAATGCGCTTAACCACAAGGAACTGGAGAGCAGAATTCCTGGAGGGCCAGGTGGTACAGCTGATGTGGGCTGTGAGGGTTACTTAATGATAAGAAATTGGGGGGTTTTAAGTCTTTAACTGTTGGATCTTTTTGGTTTTATATCTGCGACTCAGGATCTGTCTCTGCAGTGGTGGGTCACAGTTGGCCAGTGACCTCTGTGCCCCTGAGCCTGGGCCCAAAAGACCCGTTCCAGGATACAACCCTGCTGTTAACTGTCATTGAGTAACACATTGAATCCCCACCAGCTCCAGGGGTGCTGTTAGGGATTCAATTATAGCTGGCCAAACACTTTCACCTCCCTGTGCTGGGTAAAAATTCCCCCATGGGGAATCAGTCCAAAGTCTGTGGTGCTGTTGGTGCTAGTTCAAGTTGAGATGCCTCCTTACCTCCAAGTGTGCAGTCCATACATTTGTCCCACGGCTCTGTAAGGCTGAACCGATGCCTTAAGGTCCAGCATGTTCTTCAGATCTCATGTTGGACATGAAGTAGTGCTTGTGTGTGGTTTATCTGTTCATTTCACTGTATCTCATTAGATATGCTGATTGGATTTCAGCAAAATATTGTGCTGTTATGGTAGGACGCGCCTTTTCATCATAAACAATTATCACAATTTATGTTTTGAGGCCATCTTAGGAAATTCTTGCATAACTGTATAAATGAGGTAGGTAGTAATGAGAAACTGGTTGACAGTTGTTGTGAGTGTGCGGATGTGTGTATAATTAGCTTTATCTCCATCTATTTCAAATACACAAATTTGTCTATGACAGTAAATGCTAGAAATTGTTGGAAATGTACAAGTCTGCCCTATGTAAGAGATGTGTTACAGACACTATTGTCTTCTCTGAGCTACACTGACACCTTATGGTGAGACAAAAGACTTACAGAGGAACACCAGTGTGCCATTCTATCAGTCTGACATCTCATGAGTCAGATCTTAACTCCCCCCTGAAGCAGACGGCATGGTTCTCTCCACAGCACCCACTTTTTCTTCTGAAATTTATCACCAGACTCTCATCTTGTGATTAATGACCGTCTGTGACCACTGAGCATGGGTTTTAAATGGACTGTGAATGATATTTATATGCATGTTTCTCTTGTAAAGCATTACAGCAAAAAGTGTTTTGAGTTACTGAGAATTGAAAGTTGAGAATAAAACTCTTTCCATTTACAAGGCAAGAGAGCGGAAGATGACTCCCAGCTGACAAAATGAGAACATCACTGTGGTTGTCTGTGGTTGATGGACAGTTTTTTTTTTTTTAGCTCACAGTTCCTCTAAAGTTTCAGAACATTATTTGACATATAAACAGTTAGACAGTTCATTTGACATGCATACTAGTACAAGAAATTGATGCATTCTGCGATTACACCAAGCCATGTGTGACTCTGTCTTTACTTTTGGTTTGAGGTTTTAATCAGTTCAGTTCACAAACAGCTTCCAATTCCAATTCTCAAAGTTTACAAGTCATGTTAGCACATTGACACAATTGCATGTTTTATTCAGTTCCTCGGCCCTGTGACATTTTAAACAATCAGCAGGAACAAATGCATGTTACGAGGACAAACATCTGAATGTGGTTGACCAACGCTTCCTGTTGCTTCAAGTAAGTGCCACACGTCACAGACAGGAAAGCTGCTGTCCTGAGGTGAGTTTTGAAATTAGAATCAAACACACGCCCATGCTATTATTTCCTTTACTGACAGAACACGCTGTAAAGACAGTATATGACAAAACGGTGATGATAGCTACACTCTGTGCATGCAGCAGCCTCTACACATGTGCAGCTCAATGGAAAATGTGGTTCATCAAGGTCTTCATCATCTTAAGTAAGTTTTTAAGTGGTTGCATATGCTGTAAATCTGTTTTTGTTGTTGTTGTTGTTGTTCTCCTCAGTTATGAACATATATCACAGAGGTCTACACTGAATTTCACAGTCATTTCATAATAAGTTTAAACTGTGCTGTTATAGGATTTGAGCACGCTGTCAAGGCTGTAGCTTCAGTTAATTCAAGAAATAAAAAAGGAAATGCACTCTTGCCAAATATAGCTGACAATAGAGAATTCAAAGCTGTAAATAAACCAACTGTGTTTTTCTTCAACAGCTTTCACTGCTCTTTGTGCTGCTCAGACTCCTAAGTATGGTAAGAAAAATACTTGCACAGTGTTTGGAAAAATGTCAATGTTTCATGTTACAGATGGTAATGATTACGAATAGCAATTTAAAGCTATTTTTGCTTTTTAAACATATGGAAGAACTTTCTGCCTGTGTCTTATAGCCTCAAAACAGGTGGACTATGATTCTTTAATGCTAATCACATTTCCCTGGAACAGAAAATTGTCAAAAACACATGCTCAATAAAGCAGATGCAAAATACAGGCATGGTGAAAATTAAATTAAAATTGATTGTTTTTGTTTCTTTTCATTTCTCCCCTAGCAACTACTGCCTCCCTCGCACGCATACCTATCTCCCACATGCACAGAAGCATCCATATTCTAATTCACAATGACCCAATATTGCTGCATTTCTACAGTTTTATCTTTGTAAAAAAAAATTACTGTTCATTTAAAAAGAGAAAAAATAAAAATAAAAGTCTACTGCGGTCACCATAAATTCAATTAACTAAACATTGTTAGTGTAGTAAAGTTTGGAAGAACCTGCAGTTTTGAAACTTCATGACGCTGGGGAGGATGTCATATCATAATGTCATACATTCAATTTCAGGATGTTATGCTGTATTTAGGAAGCTAATGTAAGCAGTCAAAGACAACAGGAACTGGAACAAAGTTTTTTACTGTCATGTCTCTGGCAGTAACTGAAAGCATGAACTTCCTGACAATAATCACATTTCCTTACAGGCTACTCTAAAGGCATTAGCATGTTTTCAATTTTTCTGTTCACCTGTTTTCTTAACTACATCTTCCATGCACAGCCCTTGTTTTCTGTTGTTTTATTATTGCATTGGTTAATGGTATTTGTATGGTATTTTATTGTAATTTATTCAATTACTGCTGTCACTGTTTATATCTCCACTTGTGATATTGTTGAAGCGCAAATGTTGGCTGTTGTGATCTAAATCCTAACCTCCATACCCCTAATATCCCTCAGACCGCACCATGGATCCTCAAACCACTCTGCTGCCAATGTTGAGTGTGACTCCAACTCTGTCTCTGGATCCACCTGCTGGCCAGATTTATCAAGGTGAAGGAGCCGTTCTGAGCTGTAGTGCCAGTGGCAGCTCTCCTGACTGGACATATCTGTGGTACCATAAAGCCGAAGAAACACTTATATCATCTCCAGATCCCAGTTCAACCAGTTATACCATTAACGCTACTAGCCTGGAAAATAATGGCAAGTACTGGTGCAGAATCAAGCGTGGAGAGGAAATGTCAGCGATGAGCAAACCTGCTTCATTAACTGTCATAGGTGAGATTTCAACTTCAATGGTTGTGCTGTAGACAAGGTTTTGCCATCGTCAAGCCTCTTAGAGGAAGAATGATCGTGCCAAGTCCCGGCACTTTTTGAAGGGTTTCATTACAGTATAGATTAATTCTGGAAAAATAAAAATGCATCAGTAAATATTTTTAAAGCATAGATTCAGTTTTCAGAGCAATCATTTTTTAAGCAATGGCCTTATTATGATTTTTGTAAGCAAGTGTCTTTAATATGAACCTGTAATGTGATTAATTTATGTGCAAGACTTCTTGAAATCTTACTTTGAAACTACTCATTCTTAAAGGCACTTATTTCAAGCAATATATAACTTATTTACTTTTTTCTTTCCTTTTTGAGTAGAAAACAAGCCCAAACCCATCATTACTCAAACTCCAAACTTGGACGAGATGTACATTGGAGAGCCTGTTTCCTTCAGCTGTAAGGTTGATGTGTCCTCTGGATGGGAATATGTTTGGTACAAAAACGCAGAAGAACTTCAAACATCTGAAAAGTATGTCATGACTTCACCAAGCACCTCTAACAGTGGACAGTACTCGTGCCAAGCCAAAAGAGGCAAGACCCCGTTCTATACGGAGAAGAGTGAAGCGAAGAGTCTGCATTTCTCTGGTAAGCCCTTCATTATAATCTATTCAGAAATTTACCTTGGAACTACAAATGATACACATAGGTACTCATGTGGACATGAGCCTATGTTTATTTTTGAGTATATTTACTTACATATGTCACTTCCATCTGTAAACATGGTTTTGTGAATAACTAACAATGCACATTTATATTGTTAGCTGTTAAAGACATTGCATTACATTTCTAGCATATGCTCTTGCACAGGGATCAATAATCTATAAACTGCTCACTAACTGTAACTCTATTAATAGTCAGCACACTGAAAAGTTGTTTTTTTCATCCAGATCAATTTGGTATAGGCAGGATTAATATGTTTCTTTAAATTGTAACTAAACCTCAAATCCACATTTCTGTGAAGACTGACACCTTATGGTGAAAAGTAGGCCTTTGGTTGTAGGTGATGTGACTACCTGTTGCACTAAATGGAAGGTGACATCACCACCAAAGACCAGCCACCCTGGTGGCCTAATCTTCTCGGGTCTTTGTACAAGGGACAAGATCAAAGCCATTATGGAAAACCCCTCTTACCCTGTCTACGACAAGTGTTGGCACAAAGAAATAACAGCTCTCTGTTTTATATAGACACTGTCCTCACACACGCCTGGTGCAGATCTGCACTCTACTGAGTGCACTCTTCCAGTATTATGTCTGATTCTGTGCTGCTGCAGTGATGACTCCCTTTCACTTAGGTTCAGCTGACACATTACATCTCTAATGTCAAAATTTTTGTTTTGTTTTCCATTTATTGCATGTTTCCACACCCACCCAAACCATCTCTGGTGCTACAGACACAACAGTTAGATGTGTTCCAGTCAGTGCTTGATCAGGCCATTATCCCATTTGCATCAGCTAAGTACACTGACACATTATGTCTTTAATGTCAAAACCTTTTGTTGCATACTTACAGAGCCACCCAAGCCATTCCTGGAGCTAAAGACACCGTGGTTGGATGTGTTCCAGTCTGAGAAAGTGGAGCTGAGCTGTACTGTTGCTGGCAGCTCTGACTGGACTTTTACCTGGCACAAAGATGGTAAAGCGCTCCAAAAAGAATCGCTGTCCTTGGGTGCAGAGGGGTCACCACTCACCATCCCTTCAGCTACTCAAGCCGATCAAGGATCCTACGCCTGTAAAGGTCATCACAAATCCAGGAATATCAGCACTGGACTCAGCAACACAGCTAAGATCACAGTTATTGGTGAGTTTTCATCCTTCTATAAAGCTAAATGTACAGCACTAAAGGTTAATATACTCAATGTGCATTATTTTCGATTTTCTTTGTTATACTTTATATATCTAAGTTGCAATTAAAAGGTATTTAATATGTACTTAAGCTGTGCTAAGTGTACTTTACTGTGCTCTTTTAGGACTCCTTAAATTGTAATATAATAAACTTAAGTATACTTTTCAAATCATTCCTCATTTACTTAAAATCAACTTTGAATGTACTCAAATCATATTTTAATTATCTTGCAGTGTAAAAAAACAACAACAACAGCAAATTTGCAATGCACAATGAGCATTTATGCTCCCACTTCAGAATGCCGTATTTATGTGTACTTATAGCATACTTATATGTAAAATAATTAAAGCATGCTTAAACGTATTTAAGTATACTTTAAGACAGTACATTAAAACACTAAATAAATACACTTTTTTTAATTTAAATTTAGTGCATACAGTATTAATGTGATTTAAATTTACTTATTACTGTTCCTTTATATTTTAAGTAAACCTCAATGTATTTTATTTTTACAAGGGATGTTTTTTCATCTGACTTTAAATTGCCTGTAGGTGTGAATGTGTGTGAGTGTGTTTGTCTCTGAGTTAGCCCTGCGATGGGCTGGCAGCCTGCCCAGGGTATTTCCCTGCCTGGGATATGCTCAAGCCCCCTGCAACCTTGATTAAGAATATGCGGGCATAGAAAATGGATGGGTGGATGGACAACCTTTGCATTAATTAATATGTAGCATAGATGTGCTGTGGTTTTACAAATAGAAGCTTGACAAGTAAAAATCTATGGTACTGGTGATATGGGGTGAATTATCTTTTCATTTTAGAAAACAAGCCCAAACCAAAGTTGAGCAAGGATCCTGACTTTAAGGACATGTATGTTGGAGAAACACTGTCCATCAGCTGTAAGGTTGACGTGTCCTCTGGCTGGGAGTATCTGTGGTACAAAGATGGAAAGCAACTGTCCACTTCAAGCACCAGTACAAACAGCTACATCTTCAGCTCTCTTGCTCCTTCTAATGGTGGGATATATACATGCAAAGCCACCAGAGGTACATCAGCATTCCCCACAGAGGTCAGTGAAGGACTGACCCTGAATATCCTTGGTAGGTACAAACATTTTAAATTATTTGCTTTATGTCATAAGAAAATATACTAAATCCTTTTTTTCTAAATGTGTAAATTGTTGATCTTCATCTACATGCAGATGACAGTCATTAACTATTGTGCTGTTACTCTGACCAAAGCCTTTAAAAACCTCCAAGCTGATTTTAAGCTATACAAGCTACTCCATTTTGTTTGAAAGTTGCTCTTAATGGTAATAAGACAAAATCTATGTTGTTTACCAACTCAAAATGAAAGCCAAAATGCTTTTCCACTTTTATTTTTTTGAGTCAGTCTTTTGAGTATTTAAGACTGATTTTCCTTCAGTGCCTTTGTAAGAAAATAAACTGACAATGGGATTTTGTTTTCGGTACAAATCATGCTTTTCTCTTGCCACTGTAAAGAAACTGGTCATTTCTGCTTTTATTCCAGCACTCAATTAGGCTGTTTGCCCATGGACATCAATTAGGTGCACTGACACATTACATCTTTAATGTCAATAAATAAACATATTTCTTTCTTTTGTTGCATACTTACAGAGCCACCCAAGCCATTACTGGAGCTAAAGACACCGTGGTTGGAAGTGTTCCAGTCTGAGAAAGTGGAGCTGAGCTGTACTGTTGCTGGCAGCTCTGACTGGACTTTTACCTGGCACAAAGATGGTGAAGCGCTCCAAAAAGAATCGCTGTCCTTGGGCGCAGAGGGGTCACCACTCACCATCCCTTCAGCTACTCAAGCCAATCAAGGATCCTATGCCTGTAAAGGTCGTCACAAATCCAGGAATATCAACACTGGACTCAGCAACACAGCTAAGATCACAGTTATTGGTGAGTCTTGTTGTATGTTGTGTGGTTCTGGTCTGTTACCTTTATGGTCATGTTTGCTGCTTTCTTGAGCTTGTTTCCCTTGAAAAAGAGAATCTTAACCTCAATGGGGCTTACCTGGTTAAAATCCAAATAAGTAATACACAACTGATAAACTGATCACAGTATTTAACAATTTGATAAATGTGATGGTGTGGATTTATCAAACTCATGTTCAATTATTGATTCATTATTATAGCAAACATTAACAATACTTAACAGTACAGCGCAACAGCACACATGGAAATGTTTAAGTAAAATTATAAAATGATGTTCTTTCTATGTAGATATTCCTTTTCCATCTCTGGAGCTACACACACCGTGGCACGATGTGTTTCCATCCGAGAGAGTAGAGATGAGCTGTAGGGTTCCAGGCAGCTCTGACTGGACGTACACATGGTACAGAGATGGAAGGGAACTCGACGCTGATGAGAATACGTCCCTTGGTGCAGAGGGATCATTTCTCAACATGACTGTTGCAAAAGGCTATGGAGGGGGTTACAACTGCAGTGGACATCACAAAAACAGGGCTGTAAAAACTGAATTCAGCAACACAGAGATTCTCGATGTCTACCGTGAGTGTTCTGCATGACTCCGATTTTTCTTAATAACTTTTCCTCTTCTGGTTACTGTTGCTTGTATGAGTGGTAAACACAATAATTTATTATATCACTAAAAATAATTACACAAGTTTTTTTCCCCCTTTGGCCATTTAGCGAGCAAGCCGAAGCCCACGATGACTCAAACCCCAAATGTCATGAAGGTGTATGTTGGAGAGTCAGTGTCCTTTAACTGTAGAGTTGGTGTCTCGACTGACTGGGTGTATCTGTGGTACAAAGATGGAGCACAACTCCCTGATATCGGCAATACCTTTAATATTAATTCGACTGGTTTATCAGACACCGGGATCTACAAGTGCATGGCCACGAGAGGCAAAGCACAATTCAATACAGAGTACAGTGAAGGATGGACTATACATATATATGGTGAGCCAAAAAAAATACTTTTTCCTATGTTTTGATGTGCATTATATAGGTGTATTTATGGATCTCATACTGTATACTGTATCGGATATCTCTAAGGATATGAAAAATGCTGTTGTATCTATTTCTCTGCAGAAATCCCCACCCCATCTTTGAAGCTAAGGACCCCATGGGCTCATGTGTTCCAGTCTGAGTTTGTAGAGTTGAGCTGTGACATTCAGGATAGCGGTGACTGGACCTATAGTTGGTACCAAGATGGAGAGGAGATCCAGCTTGATAGACCTACACTCACCATTCCTTCTGCTGCGATCAGACATGCCGGACAATACAACTGTAGGGGACGACATAAGAACAGGTCTAGGTCTGTCAGTACCAAGAGCAGCTCTGAGCTTACACTCAAAGTCTACGGTGAGTTTTTGTTTTGTTTTGAATTTATTTATTTAGTTATTTAGTTATTTATCTATTTATTTGCATTTTATTTTTTACTGTTTGTAATTTTAGGGAAATTGAAGGACAGAAATGGAATTTTTTGATTCTGGTTGAAGTATATAACCTCAAAATGTCTCCAAGTATCCCATTAAGCCACCTCTGGTTAAAACCCAGCTTCTCCTTGCATTGGGCAGTGCAGTGTAATGTGCATCAAAATGTTAAAACATGGATGATAACAGAATGATCAATCATCCTCAGATAAAATGCCCGATGTTACACTGATCCAGTCTCCAGAGGACAAAGAGATGCACACTGGGGACGTGTTGTACTTCACCTGTGAGGTCAACATCTCCTCTGACTGGAAGTATCTGTGGTTCAAAGACGGACAAAAACTATCCATGTCTGAAAGGAATTACCGCATCGGCCCTGCCGTCACAGAAAATAGTGGATCATATCAGTGCCAAGTTAAAAGAGGCCAGACAAGAGAGTTCCAGACAGACTCAAGCAAACCTTTAAACCTTCACATCCAAGGTGAGCCTCTGTCCACTTCCTCCTTTAATTCTCTGTAGGTATGCAGGTGCTGAATGAGTCTATCTAATTTCTGACTGTTTTTCTTGCAGAGCGTCCGAAGGCAGCCATGTCTCTATTAACCGGCTGGTCAGAAGTCTTCTCTACCGACAGCCTGGTGCTTGAGTGTGAAGTGAAGGACGAAGGCCAATACAGCTGGAACTTCACATGGTACAATCCAAAGCTCCGGTTTACGCCTCGTGTATGAAATGTGTAGCTCATGTGTAGTATGTGTAATTTCTAACCTCTTTGAACATTCAAACACACAAAATCATACAGGTCTAGAGAGGGACAAGAGATTGATCTGGCTCACTCAGCAAAATACATAGTCACACCACAGAATGACCCAGACCAGAGCCAATACACCTGCTACGGTATCCGCAATGGGAGGCCATTTTATTCTGTGCATAGCGAGCCCTTCAAGACCAGGAACCTCCGTGAGTATTACTGTGGATTATTATTATTACTATGATTATTAAGGATATCCCTTGAAATATATGAATTACTAAGACTAATTAATTATAATTCTCTGAGTGATTGCAGACCGAATATTATTATTGTGTACTCATTTTATTTTACAAATATGCTTTTTCACTTTGATTCTCTCTCTTTTCTGTAGTTCTGAAGAGGAGGGTGCTCCTCTCTATCTCTGGATGTCTCTTCTTTGGCCTCATCGCTGTCTTTATTGGATGCATCGCCCTCAGAGTAACCCGGAAACCAGGTTTTGCTTTACTTTTTTTTTTTTTCTTTTTTTCTTTTTTTTAAGTGTATGCATTCTATAAAAGTAAGCAGTATCAAATGTGACAAGAGTATAGTGGTATCCGTTTAATATCAACCTTTGTATGCAGACTGCATGTTTGCCACAATAAGGTGACCTACTCTTATTTATACTCTTATAGATGAGAATGTAGCAAACCCAGAAGAGTCCAACCTGTTTCTCACTATGGCTGAACTGAAGGCACGTGATGGTATGTTAACACCAATTCTAATATGGGTTTGTGGTTTCAGTCACTGCTTGTCTTTTTTTTTATTTACAGATATAGCACCAATTTTATAACCAATTATAGAACCAATTTTTTAAGCTATTTCTGAAACTCCTGCATGTGAAACTACCAATAATGTTTCAAACTAAAGTGACCCTGTGCACAAGCCTTTCATGGTCTCTTTATCCCTCCTACAGATGCACCCAATCCACTGGTTGAGTATATCACTGAGGCAGCACTGAACGAACCAGCTAAAGGTAAATAACCCTAACCCAACGGTAACACAGCTGATGAAAAAAAAAGATGAATATAGCTGCAAGCGGTAGTGGAAGGAGCAAAAATGTATCTTGGAGAAAAATCAAAGTAGCAGAACACTGGCATGAACACGAGTCTAACAGTTGTTTGTCATGACCACATTTATCTTTGACATCCAATACATGTCCATAGATAAATTGTCAGATATTTTGATGGTAGCTATACTGTTCTCTGACAGCCTGTTCCTCCCAAATTTTGTTATTTCAAGATACATAGCTGCACTTACCCATAAAATTTTGTGCCAATGGACACTGTTAACCTTGTTCAGTTGGGACTGAGACATGACAGTCATGCTCCCCCACCCCCCTTTTTTTGGAGTATTATGACTACATCCTATTAAATTTTGCAGAGTTCATGTGCAGATGTTAAGAGTCCAAAATGTCAAGAGAATCAGGGTTCCGGCCCAATTGCCTTTTAGAGTTATATAGAAATATCGGCATAGTACTAAAATGGCAGTAATTTTTGCACATTATCCCACAGTTATGACCAAACAGCACGGTGTATCAAAACTCCACTTATGACTGCACTGAATTTGTAGAAGTAAAGTGAAATATGAAAAATGTGCTGAAAAATTGTAGAATTTGTTTGTCTTATGAAAGTCACTGTAGTTGGTTGTTATAGCGCCTCAATCTGGCCAATTAGCATAATTTTTGTTATATATTTGAATAGTGAGTTAGATGTCAAACGTTTCAATCTTGCAAGTTCAGTTGTTATAGCTAATAATGGTTTCTGAGCTCCAGATCCCTTTAGAGTAGAAAAAGAAGACGAATATTGTGACGGAGCGCTAAGACAGCCCTATTTGATGACAGTGGGGGTGGTGGAGATGTTGCCTGTGGCTGCCATTCTGGGGTGGGACCTACCTGTGCTGCTTGATCTACTTCAGGAAGAGGGGAACAAGGACATTGTTTG
>OMKZ01003967.1:4574-15447 GCA_900302535.1 Neoniphon sammara
ACACACACCTGGGTTAAAGCACACATATGTCCATTAGAGCACACACACACACACACACACACACACACACACGGTACTAAATAAGGTCCAGTACTAAAAATAATCCCAGTTCACCTAAATGTGGATTTGAGTAAAGTTTTTCGTGACAGTGATCATCTAAAACCTATATGACAGTATCAACATCACAGAAAAAAACTGGTTTCTGTTTGTGCTGTTTGACCTTATATAATGCCACGTCGAACCATTGGTGATGGAAATAGATACATCTGACACAGATAATCTGAAATATTCCTTAGCATTCTACAGCGGTGACCCATCTACAGTATGTGCAGACTGAGGTGAATCTCTTCTACTCACAATACTCTGGTTTCAAATCCAGCTGCTCTTCAGGCCCATGTTGCTCTCTCTCTGTCCATCTTTCCTGTCACTGTCCACTGCTCAATTCAGAGGTGACCTATAACTCCCAGACCCCATGTGTGTATATCACAAAGACATAAAGCATCCGCAGTGTTTGAGACCTGTCGACTCCTCTAGAGTTCACCCTAATTCAGCAGCCTATATTTAGAGCGCTAAAGTGGGTCATATACCCAGAACCACACAGGTATCACAGGCCTATTTATAATCCGGTTCTCTTCTAATTCAGGACTAAGAACAGTGACCAGGCACTCCAGAGATAAAATACTGTCAGGGATTCCCATTAGCTGCAAGAGTAATGGGATCTCGGCCTGTAACTGGGCGAGAGTTGTGGCTTTTAATCTTACTGTACCCCCCTTTCTGGGACGAGGAGGGATGGATGGACCGTTAAAGATGTATCATCCCCCACGTGTCCAGAGGCTCGCACCCCTGAAAAGACAATTTTTTGATAACTTCTGGATTAAAAGCTATATTATCTGTATTGTGGTATTTTTTACTTTTGTGAATTTCTACTATTACCTTAATGAACCAATTAAAATTGTGTGTGTAAGGTTCCCTTATTAATATACTGCTGTGAAATTAACTGAGATGAGATGAGATATTTTAATGCTTGAGGGGAAAATGTCACAATCAGAAGCCACAGTGAACCGCTTTGTGCTTTCAGTATACTTCTCAAAGCCAATTCATCATCAAATGTGAAAAATCCCCTCCAGCTCGCACACAAAAACACATCTGTGTGTGTTAATGTTTTCATACACAAATCAAATTAGTTCAAGGAGTGGAGCATACCACTGACACTACTAGGCTAGTGGTTCCATTAAATCCGCAAATATGTGAATCAAATCATGAAGCGTGTGTCTGTTTTTCCATCAAACTGACAACTGCACTTAATGCAAACTTTTGAAATGTCGCAACAAACAAAATGTTTCCATCATCTGCAAATTAATGGGCTCCCTGAATGCCCAAAACAACACATCACCCTCAAAATAAAAAGAATCTATTAAGAACTGATTAGAATTAGTTCAAATATTATTTTTCATACAGCTTCATTGAATACCCCCTCCTGATTGGCCAAGAAACAAATTCTGAGGCCTGAGATCTTATCAGTCTGCAGTCAAGAAGTCTGGTCAATTTTGTCAATTTGTATAATCAAATTAAACCTGCAGCAGACAGAATTCTAAATGTTTTTTCCAACCTGGTTGAGATTTGTCTACAGATACAATAGCCAGCACCGCAGGTAAACACTTAGCTACCCCAGGTGGGGGATTTTTCAGATGTTATTTTTTATTTATTTGGAAAGCAAGAAAATTTTAATCTTTGGTTAGAGGCTGCGTTCCTATTATTACATGGACTACAGCACAGTGCATGGAAATTAGCTATCGGCATTTCTAAGGTTGCAGTCTTGTAGAGCTATGTTTGGAAGCTCGAAAATGACTAGATTTCAATCATTATTTTGTTTCAAATTATAATATATTTGGTAAATAGCTGTGTACTAATAAGTGGGATAATACACGGAGACTATTATTGCAACATAAGCCCCTTCAGGGCAGTCATGACTCACCCTGTCAGGGTGTATTTTGTGATGTCTGGCTGTGTACTGTCTCTTACTTAGTGGCCTCTAATGTTCACCATATGTTATGCTTCATCCAAGAAAACAAAGAAATGCACTGAGTGATACTCGAATGCACAAACTAATGGCCATACAACTATGACAGGCCGTTCTCTGTTGAGTATAAGTATGCATGAATTGTCCGGTGGGGTTGTGGTGGACAAATATCTTACAGACATTTCATAATGTCCAGTGTGACTTTTGAAGTGTCATGCAGTGAAGACATTCATAGGGCCACTCATGCATAGCCTCTCTCACTATGCATTCAAAAAAACATTTTCAACTTTATTAATCCCATTACAAAAAAAAAAACAAAAAAAACAACTCTAGTTCAGACAAGTCAAATCGTTTTTGTGGCATTGGAGAAAATTGCTCAGTGTCAAAAAAATACTCGATGGATACCCATTTTTTGTCTGCATATGTAAGTTTGTTTGTATGCATGCATGCGCGCGTGTTTATGTCTTTGCGGCAGCATCGTGGTAGCAGGTCTAGCTAGCAGGTCTAGGCATGTTTCCATTTAGCAGAGGGGGATAAATATGGCCCTGACACATGAGATGTTCCAGACTCAACCGCAACCTGCCTGGCTCCTCCCCAAGCAGTATTTGTTCAACAGCAGCCAAACAATTTGTATTTCACAGCGCCGAATGCTGCAAATCCACTCACTCAGTCAGTGTCACATATGTGTGTATTCATGTATATGTTAATATGCGTGTGTCTGCTTGAGAGAGACAGCAGAGACAGACTGTACATGATGACAAAAGTTTACTGTAACGTCTGCATGCTCTCTAGACTTCAGCCACAAAGAGCATCAGATAACAGGCAAATGTGTGTGTATGTGTGTGTCTGTGTGTGTGTGCGCGCTTGATGGCAAGATTTAAAATGACAAGATGTAATGGTAAGAATAATGAGGCCAACAAGCAGGCATGCATTAAATATACACACATGGATGCACGCACGCACAAGCTCAAAAAACACCCACTTTTGAATGCTATATTTATATCCACATCAGCTACAAATAATCACAAAGCCATAAACAAACCAAATGGCATAAACAGAGCAAATCGCACACACACGCGCACACATACACACACACACCACAAACATATACAGTGCAACTAGCCAGTGATTACACAATGCAGGCAAGTGTCTGTGCGTGTGTGTGTATGTTTTGCGTTTCACTTTAAGAGCCATTTAAAAGCAGGCTGGCTGCTGGAGGAGTGAGCCAGCAGATTTCTGGCACTCTGTCACCTTTGATCTCTGCACAGCGCTGCCTGCAGAACATATCAGTTCAAGAATGAGAAGCAGAGCATATACACACGCAAACCACATGCGCGCGCGCACACACACACACACACACACACACACACACACACATGCACGCACGCACCCACACATACTGTAAAACCTCATGCAAACGCACACAGATACATGCACACACATTGCACACATGTACATACATTGAAACACACACATACACACACCGCCGGCGAGAGGCAACACAAGCAGCTGCATTCCCACACAGTTAGGCCAATAGCTCGGGCATCGGCAGCATTCCATTCTGCTGTGTTTACAGTGGAAAAAATTGCCCTTTGACACAGAGTATTTCCAACATTCAGGAAGGAGCCAGCCAGGGAATGCCATGCTTCAGCTCAGAGAGCTGAGACAAGTGATGGAACGATATCCATCATTTATCTGCTGGGTGTATCTTGTATATTCTAATCCTACTGACTACTTTTCAGTAACAAGTAGGGGAATGGATATCTCAAGTAGTCTTTACTATTCTGTAATAATTATCATGTTGAATTTATAATCTTCTACATCCTTGTTTTTCTGATTTTGGCAGCATCTTGGACGATAAGCAGTCATTACAAACAGCTAATTTATTCATATGGGAATTTCACAAATTATAACTTAAAGCATCCTTTTAGCTGGCAGTGTGGACTGCCACTATGAGTAATGCAACAGCTGGGACATGAGAGGATGCAACACTGATACTCTGCTGCAGTACAGCATTCTTACAGATCTTAGAGTAATGATGACAACATTAAAGAGTTGTTTCTACCACTAGTGGGGATCCCATGCTGAGATGTGAAAGGAGACAGGATACTGCCTGTCTTTCTCACTCTACTTCATCATATTTCTCCTGTTACTTCCCTCTTTGCCCGGAGTGAGTCACCGAATAAAAGGTGATGGAGTCACCCATAGCTCTCAATTTACATTTTCAGTCTTACGCAAGCTTAACAGTACTTAATTCAACTTCAATAAGATTCATTTTTAGCAGCTGCCATGAATCTTATACTGCTTTCCATCACACACAATCTCAGGATACTAATTCCTTTGTTACTTTCTTCTTCACACACTATATCCTTCTTTTCATTAGCCAACATGAGTGCCATGCTGAAAAGACTGCAGCCCATTCAGATTATACCTCAGTTCAGATGACATTTGACACTATTAACAGCATTTACAAGAATGGCAACTTGATATATACTGTAGTGATCCCAGCTTTGAGGATTCCTCATAGCAGCTCGAAGCAAAGCCATGCAGCGATTAGTAATGTAAGTAAAAGTTGGTAAAGTGATTGTCATCCTTCTCATCAGATTAAATTCTTGCAGTGAAAGTGGGTCACAGTAGCAGCAACGAACAGGATTCAGATATGAGTAAGACAAAAGAGAATACCGTGGGCAATACAACAAGTTATCACACCTGCTGCACATATGCAATGTTCTATAAATAAGAACACACTGACTTTATTCAGTGCAGAAGAACATCAGTCACTATTTCCATTATGGGAGAGCAAATTATAGAAATATGTCTAGGCATGCAAATATGCCTTATAGCTATTCCCATTGTCTGACAGATGGAGTTAACATACATGCATGTACAGAAAAAGTGTACCACATGTAGATATACATTTATTACCTATTACAATTTACAGATGGAGGTATCTGTCTGAACATGCAAATGTGCCGAGTTAGGATTTATTTAATTTTCAGGAACATACAGATCATTAGGGCAGCCATAAAACATCATTGCAGCACTGTATACTTTTATGTTCTTTGTCTGGATACAAATGAGGAGTTAATGTTCCACCAGTAAAGGGAACTGCTACACAGATAGCTTCAGTGCTCCTTAGCATACTTTGCATGTTGTCTTTTTTACACTGCATACACCAGATATGCAGACTGGTCAGATTGGTCTGCACAGGAAAAAAAAATAAAAAAAAATAAATAAATAAAAAACAGGAAAAATCTATCTATCATTTGTATTTTTAGATCACTGGCGAACCAAATCTTAACATCTGTTTGGCATTTTTGTTAGCCTGTCATGATGATTATGGTAGCCATGTAAATGTTTGGATATTCGGCTATCTCCACTGTCAACAAACTGTACAATGAAAATAACTCATTATTTGGTAATGCTAAAACACATAAATAGATGCTAAAAGTATTGTTAGCAAGTTGACTCTAGCCTGCATGATGTAGCATTAACTTTTATTAAAACTTTTGCAACTGGACAACAATGCTGGCACCAAGCACAAAGAGCCCATTTGCTAACAGTGGAAAGCAGCGGCAGCCACACCTCCACTGCTTGTCTGGCACAATGTGCTATTTTAAGCATCTTGGCTCATCCCGTGTAAATAAGCATCAAGGTATTACAGTGAGCTCATATGTTATTATACATATTGCTCCGTCCCTCTTCCCTAAGTTCAACAAGAATCTGAACTGAATTAAAAGCTGGGGTGAACAGGGGTAATCAACAAACAATTGTTACAGACAGAAAGACAAACTCGGATATGAGCCAAGAAACAGAGAAAGAGGCAGACAGCTTTGAAGATAGCAGGAGACAGACACAGAGGCAGAGAGACAGGGGAGGGGATACAGCTACACTATATAGCAGTGTGTGCTACATCAGTGGGCAGGACATCCAGTCCAAGTACACTAAATCCAACAAATCCTGGCAACTCAGTGCTCAAATCAGTGTTCCCCCACTAGGAACTACTGGAGCAGTTATGGGAACACAGTGTCCAAGTCACTATGTAACAGTGCTCTCTATTGCACTACTGAGGACAGGCTGTCAAAAACCTAGACAGTGAAAATGTACAATGAATGGATTTCCTGGCTAACTGCCTCGCTTTCTATGGCTTCCTATAGATTTTGCCTATAGCATGGCTTACATACGCTGACCTGTTTTTTTTTTTTTTCCTGCCCTGCAGAGTGGCCACACTCGTTGCTTATTGGCCTGAACAGCAGCCAAAGTTTGAGTTTCTGAATTAGACTTAATGTGGAAAGATGTACAGAGGAGGGAGAGATTCATAAAGTCTACAGTTTTCAGTTTTCATTAAGCAGTTATAATGACGACGAGCAGGGAACAGGATTCCACTTTTCAGATGTCATGTGGCAATCAGTGTGCACTTTTACTCATCATACCAATGGACCAGGTGTTGACAGACGGCAGATTCCTAGTTTGATGCCATTACCGATCCTGTGGTACCAAACCTGCCCAAAGGCCAACATGCATTCCTGCCCGTTTGAGCTTGTATGTTTCATAACCTCATGGGCTAAAAGAACAGAGCGATCTGAAGACCACCGTCTGCAAGTACCTGGCCTTATAGCATGTGAAGTTCTGACTTACTGCTGAGAAGTGGTGGTCCCAAGCTCTGATTTTCAACTGAGCATTTTAATAAAATAGAGTATAGCCCTTTCTGACTACCAAGGGTCACCTGGAACTTTCTATAACCTGGGACTTCAGAATGCAGAATCTGTTAAGTTCCGGGACTGATTTTGTTTCCACTACTACTGCTTGTAGAAACCTACCATGGAGAGTATGCATCACAGAGGCCATGCATCTCTTGACTTGTCCAACTTTCAGTTTCCATTGTTTTGCTGTTTGCTGCTGGCTGCCTTTAATGGCCGCATCGTGTTGCAGCCCTCTATGATAGCGCATATTTACCCAAGTGTCATCACATCACTGATTGACCAATCAAGATGGACAGCGCTGCTAGCTCCTCCTCAAGATTCCTAATACTCAGACTTTAGTATCACCCTCTGAGCAGGGCCTCAATTAGGATCAGTTTAATGCAAAACTGTGTCATAGCTTGTGGAAACATGCCTGGATGGCGCAGCACAGCTCGCTGCGTTCTAATGGTTCCTACACACTTATCAGTACATAGTCAGTGAGTATTCTATCTGGCATGCTTTCTCACTCCTCAAGTCGGCTATAGTGATGTCAGAGGACTACTGCAACAAGATCAAACCATTCAGGTTATTATGCATCTATTTCAAGTTTTGCTTTTGGAGGTTGAAGAGCTAAGATGACAGCAAAGAGGATTAGGAGTGGAATGATGGAGGGAGACATTTGCCCATTTGCTCACTGGCCCAGAGGCACATTTCCACATCTCTGGCCAAATTAACCTTAAAGATATTAAAGACAAAACACATGATCTCATAATTTTCTTGCAGTAATATAATGAGGCACTGTCAGTAAATATCCTAACATTATACGAACACTATACTCATGTTAAGCTACTGCAGTCTAGCAGATGACATTCTCAAAAGAATGAGCATTTGGAGGCATTAGCTTACTAACATCATTGACAGTTAATGCATATTTTAATCACGCATGAGAACATTTTAGTTACAAAATAAACTTTTGGTAGATGAGAGCACCATGTGGTTAGCCAGAGTACCTTTCTTTTTTTAGTTAAGGTTCATCCTTAAAAAGTGTGTGTTCACTGATGCCACTCTAACCAGTGAACTGAATCTGTCTTGAAATTGGTTCAGTGGTGCGGTCGTTACCATTTGATGACACCTCATAAATGTTCCTTCAACTGAATGCATGTGCACCAGTAGTTGAAAATTACATTTCAAGTGGGCCAGTAGGTAAAATGGTGAAGCCAGTGGCAAATTTACCTGAAGGTCAAGCCCTGCGAGAGGTAATTGGGAATCATGTGGCCATGTCAAACAGATTGGCCAGTGATTCTTGACAGCCCTGGTTGGCAGACTGAACTGCATTCGTGTGACTCCTGCAAAGAGGCCAGGGAGTGAGGGAAGGCGCAATGGCGGGACAGAAGTATGAGAATCTGTCAGAAAACGCCCGGAGCTTGGAAAATTCAGTAAACTAAACAGAGAAACTTCTCAACAGCAGGCTGGCTGGCTGGCTGCTCGCTGGAGTGAGGATTTGGAAGGCAGGGAGAGGGGTCGATGAAGATGAACAGACAAAGACAGATATGAACAGATAGAGATGAAGACAGACAAAAAAATGGGAAGGACAGGCACAAAACAGAGCACATATGGTTCAGATGTTCAAGGTCAGGGGTCAGTATAGCAGGGGTCTGGCAGCCCAGGAGCAACAATTTACCTGGTCACTATCCCTCTCGTTAAGCCCTGAACAAATCACCCACTCCTCACAGGATTTGGACTACTAAAGGAAGGCATATGTGATTGCAAGACAGCAGCGTTCCCCCCCATAACTCCACAGCTGGACCCCAAGCCAGAGGCACATGTGTGTGATGAGACGGCTCAGCGGGAGGTTCTTCAGTGGAAAGGTGCTGAATTGAATTTCCACCGAAGAACAACCACAATGAGACATACTTTCCATTGCCATCACAATGGACAGACATTGCCAATGCTGTAAATAGTTTACAGAACTCACAAAGACAAACACGCAGACGAGAGTGCAAACACACAGGCATGGACCTGAGCAACAAACACATACACACATATGCATTGATGCATGCACGCCACACACGCGCGCGCGCGCACACACACACACACACACACACACACACACACACACACACACACCCAAGGAATTCAATTTTCCATGGCTCTTTCTCAACAATGCCTCTTCATTGCAAAAGGTTGGTGGTCCATGCAGAATAAAACCAGTAAAAACTTTTCCCTCTCTCTCTAGAAAGTATTTACCTGCTTCAGCACATGAACTACAACTACTTTCTTCCCCTCCTATCCCATCCTTCCTTTCTAATATCAACCAATAATAGACTATAATAATAATAACAATAATAACAGTAATAACAATATAATATGATGTATAATATAATATATTATGTAATACCACCAATGATAATACAATAATACACCTGTTTTGACTGACCTTGGTCAAAAACAAGACTGCAAACAAACTCATGCAAGTAGAAGGATGGTGCGTTGTACAGAACTTTGAAAAAAAACAAAACAATGTGGTTTAATGGAACAGTTGATTTCGGGTCTCCACTTAAAATTAAAGAAAAAAGAAAGGAAATGTAATATTGAAATTCAATGTAATGTCGTGCTGAGAAATGCTTAATAATTCTGTATGAGGTTAATGTGCGCACACCTCTTTCTGATTTCAAGCAAAAAAATCACAGCCTTCCTGCTCCATTAATCCCCGCACTCACTAAACATCTTGGCTCCCAACTGGATATCGGAAACAGAGCAGCTGTGATGTGGTGCCATAACGGCCATCAATGTCAGAGGCAGAATCAGTAGGCCCAGATATACTGGACTGACTAAAAGGAAAGTCAGTAGGTTGTCGGTGAGTTTTTAGTCATCACTTACTTTTGCATTTCACTTATTGCCTAGTAGCTGTGCAATCGTTGGAATACGTAAATTCTGTTATTGGGTGCATTTTTGCATTAAGATCCCCATCCCCAAAGCCAGATGTAGCTTCCCCTTCCCCCACACACACACCATGCCTCCCCCATCCCCCACTCCACTTCCTGGTCTATACTTTACTCTTAATGGGCCATCTGGGAATTCAAAAACCAACAACATTCCCATTCAAAGCAGGTCACTCTGTCCGGTAACTTGGTTTCTGAATATTTACCAGACTCTCCTGCTTTAATGACACGGAGCCAAATTTATGTCACAGCTAGTAATTCAAGGCAAAACACAAAACCACTCAGTGAGACATTAGTATTTGACCTATTTACTGTATGAGCCAAGATTTACCATCCAGCGCTGAATTTATGTCACAGCCAGTAATTCAAGCCTATGACACTCCCACTGATAAAGAAACAACTTTCCCACTCATGAGGGCATAACGCTCAAATAACATCCAGCCATCAAAGGGATAGTCCTAGATTCCTGATCTAGTGCCTAATTTATGTCACAGACGGTAATTCAAGCCCACAACTCCCCCGCTCCCCAAGAGGTCTCACTGTCTGATGACGTTTAAACATTTAATGGATTTCTCAGGTCTATCAATTCATCGGCTAATTTATGGGCTGAGGTTCAAATGAGCGGCACTGCTCATATTAAATTCACATCTTGGCGAGTGACTAAACTGAAACTGGAGTCTATGATCTTGTACCATAAGAGGCATAACCAGAACACACTAGGATCCAGGCCAATGAGAGTATTTATGAGAAATAGTCTGCCCTCATATTACTGTAAACTGGTATGTTACTGTAACCAGCGCTGGCTTGCCCCATATGAAGATCATTAACAGTGACGATGGAGGGACTCTGGTTGCCAGAAATAGACAAGCTAGTCTTTACATCTTTGTCCACATACGAGCGCAGCCCACATGCACAAATGCAAGCAGGCACAATCAAGCGCACATGCTACATGCATGTATGGAGATGCACATGTACGCTCGCGCCCTCAAACACCGACACACACTTTCCTCCTTACTCTTCCCATCGAGCTCCTTTTCTGAAACATGCCAACACATGCAGGCACACGTGCACACACACACAACACTATACAGTGCCATCACATGTAAGCAATCATAGGCAACATGCCTTAGATGAGTCACTAACACAGGGGGGCAGATGTAGAGCATGGAAAATTCCTAAAGCTAATGTCCAACAGACCAGTGACCAGTGCAGGTAGTAAACACTATTCA
>OMKZ01003967.1:15825-28325 GCA_900302535.1 Neoniphon sammara
TTTTTAATTTTTTTTCTCAGTTCCTGGAAAGTTGGCTTTTTGGAGCGACATGAAGTTTCCACAGTCTGGCGGTGATGTCTCTGTGGGGCTCTGACTTACATAATTGCCAGTGGAGGGCTCTCCAGGGGGCAGGGACCCGGGGCTGAGGACAGGGGAGCTGGCTGGACTGCAGAGCTCAGGGAAGGGGTTGGGGATGGCCGGGAGAGACGATGTCCTCAACTGCTGCTCCTCTTCCTGCAACCTCCTGGACCAAGGAAACACGACAAAGGGACGGTCAGACTAGGTGGCTGAGACAATTTGATAAAACTTACAGAGGGGGCGTGGGCAGTAGGGCTTGGCGATGGGAACATCAAACATCGCACCATCTTTGACCAAATACCGCGATATTGTGATGATACTGATGACCACTGGTACTTTCATAAGATATTTACACACAGTAGATTTTTAATAAGCAATCATTAGTAATGTGGATATGGTGACAAAGCAGGTAGAGGCAAATAATAGAACAGTCCAGTAAATTCAGAACATTGCCTCCCTTTACTGTAATGCAGCCTTTAAAACCAGGAAAAGACTTAAAAACATATCAAGATATTATGATTTCCAAAATTCCAGGTGATTTCAAGTCTCCCATCACAATATTGAAATAGTATCAATGTATCGCCATAGGAAATAGATTGTTTTTCTTAAAGGTTTTGGTTCAGCAGTGATGTACTGATGCTGTGTGGCACTCGCCTGAGTTCACTGAATCTTATGGAAAAATATTAACTTAAGCTTAAGGTCGTGATCCGGAATTGCCTTTGGAAAGGTAAAACGAGTGTAGCTTAAGGGGTATTCAGAGATGAGACCCTCTGACATGTGTGAAAAATGTGGGCGAGAGAGTTAGTATTAATAAAGCATCGCTGTACAGTACCCGGGCTCATGTCTGTTTCTGTCTGATCTCCCCGTAATGAACAGTCTCCCAGCAAGTGGAAATCACAGACCCCAGCAGCCAACTAGCTAATTTTCTGCAATATTCATCGCTCATCAATATTAAATCAACACATCACTTTCAAGAAGCTTTAAATTAGGCACATATAAGCTTATGGCCTGCAAGAGGAATGATGATTTGATGGTCGATCATAAACTTTTCAGCATTTAATCATAAAAAAAAAGTTATGCCAGGCCACTCTGTGAAATTCTAGCAAGCTAGCTAGCTCCCTGAATAAATCCAGAAGGCTCCCTCTATCTTAGTCTCTCTGTCTCTCTCTCTAACTCTCTCTCTCTTAATCTCTCTCTCTCCCCTTCTCAAACTCCATCTCTCTGTAGAACCCAGAGAGTTCAAAAGGGAGCAGGCCTTTTGATGTCGTCCCATCTGAGTTAGAGAACAGGGTTATCCAGAGGTCAGCCCTGAATAATAAGAACTTCACTGCCTGACTCTGTGTGTGTGTGTGTGTGTGTGTGTGTGTGTGTGTGCGTGCGTGCGTGCGTGCGTGCATGTGTGAGCCCATAAGACAGAATACTCCATTACCTGATCATCCCTCCTCTGTTTCTGTCAAATACATGGGAGAAGGAGAATAATGGGAGCTGACACCAACTCTGCTGTGTATCTGTGTGTGTGTGTGTGTGTGTGTGTGTCAGTGTGCGTGCACAGGCGTGTGTATGGGTGCGCGGAAGTGCATGTGCATTGCATGTGTGCGTACCAGTGCTTGCTCTCATATAATAACAGCCTTAGGGACAATATGGGCTACTACTCTGAAACTTAGAGAGACATTTGCACTCAGTACCAAAATAAAAGGGAATTTTAACTTTCTCCTCCTGTTGGTGTTGTACTGTGAGACAAAGAGGGAGTGACAGTGAGGGAGTGGGTCAGTCAAGGGCTACAGATAATGAGTCTGGGTGAAACTTTGTGCTCAATTACCAAGTGGGCGCGGGGGGATGATAGAGTAAAAAGCTTCCTTTACACATGGGGAGAGAAGAGATGGGTGCGTGTGCTCTATGTGTGTTTTGTGCATACACGTGTGCAAATGTGTATGGCTGGGAGTGCGAGTGAGTGTGTGCGCTCTTGTACGTTTTCTATGTCTGTCTAAATATTATAAAACAGACTGTTCTGGACTTCAGATCTGATCGGAGGAGAAATGTTTTGTGCCACTGTAAATACCTAATAAACACACATATGTGACTGCAGCACTGTTCATCTGAATATTCATTCAATAATTCGGTACATAAATATTTATGCACTAACTGGAAAGCACCACTCACAGCGGTAGTTTTGCATTGCTTAGCAACCAGAAGGATTTTTAGATGCTGTTCAAGAACAATATTCCTTGGCAGCAGATGGAAAAAATGTATTATTTTTATTTAATTTTCAGTAAAAAATGAAATATTCATTGATCGTGTTGAGTGATCTTTCTGCTCTGTTTTTTGTCATGCCCAATAATGTCTCTTAATTACTGTAAAAAGATGTAATGCTCAGCCTCCAGTTACTTATTCCCTACGTAATATTAATGTGATATTTTATTTCTATCCAAGAGAGGTGATAAAAGGTCAACAACATGACAGCACAAGGGATTCAGAGTCTTGCTCAAGGGCACTTCAGCAGGGCAGATGCATGCCAACATGTCTCTTAAACCCCCTTATTGACACGATTGCTGCTGCTCTGTCAGCATTAAAGCCGCCCAACAGTGGCTCCATGACTTCAGTTGTTTGCAAACCTCTTCTTGAAACACTTCATCCCAGAAAGTGGTGTATGATTTTTCTCCACCAATCACAATGAGTCTCACATGTGCAGCAAGTTAATCAGGGGCCTGGACTGGTTGTGCCAGCTGTCTATAGTCAGTTGTTGCCTGAGTTTACCACATCTACTTAAGACTTTGTTGGCCAATTGAGTGCAAATTTCTGCTGGTAAACTTAGAAATTGCCAATTTTTCAAGTTAACAAGGTCCACTCGAATGCACCATTACTTGCAAGGTCTTTCTGAAATCACAGGAAGGGGTCAAGTCAAGTCAAGTTTTATTTATATAGCGCCAAATCATAACAGAAGTTATCCCAGGGCACTTTTCATATTGAGCAGGTGAAGACCTTACTCTACTACATTATTTACAGAGACCCATTCCCCCATGAACAAGCACTTGGCGATAGTGGCGAGGAAAAACTCCACTTTAATGGGAAGAAACCTCGAGCAGAACCGGGCTCTGGGTGGGTTACACCTGGTGCACAGGCAACTCATTTTGACTGAGGTCTCCCAACTCACTTTGGCACTCTGCTGTGAAAAATGTGTATTTGCATAAGCATTTGTGCATGTGCATTGGGAGCATTTGTTGAGGTCCTTTCCCAATCTTTTGCTGCTGTACGACCAATCAAATTCAAAAAATGTGGTGCTTATGAACTGGACAAAGGACTACACACCTATGAGAAGACAGAGCTTATCTGACTTCCCCTGCTGAGCCTGCGTGTGTATGTACGTGTGTGTGAACCCTACCTGACGGCAAGGATGTGCATGGGCTGTGAGCGTCGCAGGCTGGTCTGGGGGGCGTCCGCAGAGGAGGAGGAGGAAGGCGGCTCCGGGGAGACGTGGCTGAGCGCGTGCAAGTGCTGACCCTGCCGCGGATGGTTGTGTTGTGTGTGGTGGTGGTGGAGATGATGGTGGTGTTGGTGTGAGGAAGAGGTCTGTCCGTTGTGCAGTAATGGGGCGGACTCTGGCTGCTGACCGCTGCAGGTAGAATACAGGCTCTCCAGCGAGGAGTTCATGTCATTGACCAGGGCTTCTAAATCGACGTCATCCTCTAGAAGAGACACGGATGAGAAATTGAAATAAGAGCAGAGTCGAATACAGTCGAAAGCTAACAGACATCTTCCTGACACTTAAGTATTCACAAGATGGAATTACCTAACTTTCATAGAGTTTTTCAGATTTTTGAACAAGAACAGGAGCAAATTGGGGTAAATTAGCCTTGACATCTAAGTCACCAAATCATATTCCATACACACTTACTCAACTTATATTCTATACATTGTGTACATTGTGTATGCCATCCTCTATAGAGTGGATTGCTGAGGTGTAGTACAGCTTTCACCAGTATCTCCAGATCCACTCCAACTTAGAAATGTAATGTAGAGCACTGGGATACAAAACTGTCGAGGACAACTGAACAGTGAACGAAGCAGAACAGAGCGGGAAATGACACACCAGAACTGTGCAAAAAACACGCGCCACACACACACACACACACACACACACACACACACAACATGACAAAACACAAAGGAAATTCCTATGAGAGTACAGCCTTGGTTTCAAAAACTGAAGACACACAAGAGAAAGAGGTAAAGTCCCTGGATATTGTCGGGACTTTCCCATTTTCTATTTCAGCTTCTCTGTTCATTTTATTGTGGCCAGGATTTGAACCTTTGACCTGCCTTGAGTCGTGGTGTGCCATATTAACCCTAGGCTGAAACACAGGAACATACACACACACACACACACACACACACACACACACACACATAATCACACATAACTACACGTAACCAGTTCTGCCAGAGTGATCAATCAGTCAGACTGTCTTGACGTGACTTATTGTATATTGTGCTGCCCTGTGAGCCAAATCTCCAAGAATAACAGGGACAAGTACAAGCCTGCCCGTAACACTTTTCAACTCCGTACCACTAGAGTTCACAGCAAAGGCATCGCACTGCCAGCATCCACTCTAAATTCACCGCATGTATCAAACATTCTGCCTTTAAAAGTCTTTAAAAAGCAGGATGTAGGAGTCTTTTTTTTTCCAGTGGAGAAATCGCTCCTCAAAGCGCTTGTGAAAAACTCCAGGCACACTGAAATTCATGCAGTGAATTTTTCAATGGACTTCAGAAGCATGGTGTATGAAAGTTTGGGGTGAGCTCAACTGGGGGAAAGCTGACATCTAACTGCTTCTCACCGTGAAACTTTTATGAATGTGGGTACACTTGGAGCATAATTTCGCTCTTTTTAAATCATAATGGTGATTCGGTCGTATGCAAAGGAAACCTATCTCAGCAGTGCACCACCACCTCATGTCATCTGTGGAGCCTGCTGCCGGGCTGTTGTACACGAGAAAACCACTAGGGGGAGACAAGCTCTGCATTGTACAGAGTAGGGGTCCCAAGCTTACCGAGCCCATGGGAAGGGCCCCAAATATTAAGTATTAGGCCAGTGCTTTTTAGTCCACTGGTAGAGAGGCATGAAAGATTAATGACTCCAGTGCTGTACAGCTCACATTAAGAGCAGTATTCTTCAACTTTCATCTGTCATTCATCATGCCACTATGACATTATGATACCAGAGACATTAAACATTATGTCCTTTTTTTGGTTATTCTGCTGTCTCCTTCTGGCTGATAATGTGCAAAATGAACATGCAAAATGAGTGAATATGAGCATTGTTTTACATAAATGTCCATATAAATATCCATATATGAAACATATTTGAATTAGGCACATTTTCATACATGGACATATATATTACATGGGCCCTACTCAATTTTTTGAGTCACCAGCTGCCATTGTCTGCATACATACTGTACGCATGTTGAGCAGGTACAGGGGTACATATATAGTCACATAAGGGCAATATAATTTTCATATATGCACATATATATGTTTATATACTGTGTATGGACTACACATATATCACCATATCCACGGGGGGGAAATATGTTTGGTTATATGAGCATATATGTAGCATATAGGGACAACATTAGGCGTTTTTAGGAATATATGCTCTTATATTAAATTTCGGTAAGCCTAAAGTCCAGCTATAAGGAACCCTAGCAACAGCTAATGATTCAAACTATAGTGTGTTGTGAGTGAGCGGATGTACAGAAGCATCCCAAGTGCCATTTTTCAACTTTTAGTATGCAGGCCTGCTGTAAGGAGTCCAGAGGTCTGCACTGTGATGACTCCCACAGCTCAGAGAGCAGGACAGCTGTCTTGGTTGTCAGCCTCTGAGAAAATCCTTTCAGTTGGTGTGAAGGTCATGGCTCTGCCAAGCAGCTAACAGTCCCACTGCTCCACAGAAAAGTTGACATTATGTAATTTTTGGATTTAAACTAAGCACAGGGTGCAAGGAAAGGAAACACAGCAGGAAGTTCGCCAGACAGAAGAAGAAACATACTAGCCACAGGTTAACGGGCTTGTAAACATGTCCATCCCTGGATGGGGCAGTGTAACTTTGTTTCCAGCACTAGACACTGCCTACAGCTACCTGCTACAACTAATCTGTGCCCTTTGAGGAGCTTTTCCTGAAAACGTGTCAGGTAGCCGTATCACAGGTGCCTGTGAATTACAGGTGGTTAATCTGCCGGTATTAATAGAGACAGGTAAGCTGGAGCAGCTACTTATACTTGATAGTCTGGAGAGCTAAAGAGCTATATACCACAGGACACAGGGTGCATACAAGGCCAGAAACAAGGCTAAGGACAGCACAGGACGCAGTCTGCTATGGGCAGCACAAGATAACTAGCACAAGAAGCAAGATATACAGAGCTACAGCGCATTTGTCTTCTCTGTAGGACAACATCAAGTCAGGACGCAATGGGTGTGGTCGGGAAAGAAGAGAAATTTGAATCAGAAATGGGTATGTTTCCAAATAATACTGTAATATTCTCACAAGCAGAGACGCATGCCCTTAAGCTAGTGAGAGAGAGAATAACTCCTAGTAAACCTGACCTAGATTGTCATCTGCGTGGGATCGATTTAACTGTTTGCATACAAGGAAACACAATCCCAAAACTCACACAGAGGAATACGACGCGTGCGTCACCATCAGTCATACGGTCATACACAAATAAGCATGTCACAATCAGACAAACAAGGCTAGCGTGTCACACACCAAAATGCAAGACAGACACATGGGTGACGCATACACACACACACACACACACACACACACACACACACACAGAGGAAAAAAAGTCCATGAAGATATGGACCTGGGGGCAAATCATGGTTGCTTGTCTTTGACGTGGAGCTCAGAAAATAGAAGTTACGGCAGCTACTGGGCCTTGGCAGGCACATGAGGGGACATAAACACCTTTATTTATGCCTGCCAAACACACAGTGGTCACGGCACGCCTGGCCTAACAATATTGCAGCCATTAATTAGATCCTCTTAAAATATCAGGGTAGTTAATGCAGCAGGAAGCAGAGAGAGAGAGAGAGCAGATGTAGCCTGTTGATAGAGAGGTTTCCAGGTTTGATGCTGTTGCAGTATCAAGCTTTGGCTCCAGATACTTACTGAGTTTCCTTACATTCTACAGATCAGCATGCTACTGAGCAATAGCAATATTTTACATTGCATTACATTATTTGGTAGGTGCTTTTTTCCTTACTGTGTCCTGCAGTAGGTGCATTTTGTCAACATATTGTCCACATTCTCCATAATTAATGGACTGCATCTCTATCTCCCACTGATATCTGAACCAAGCGTAGCTGGAGATGTGACCACTGCAGAGGTCCCTGTTTTGCTTGCTGAACTATTGCTCCACCTCCAGGGAGAGAAGCAAAGTGGCTTATAGAATAAACTGAGAGACTTACAGCCACAACCACAAGCATATGACCGGCAGCTAGTGCTGATTTAAGAGCCTGTCCACCTCCAAGAGGAACTGCTGCTGGAAAATCCTCCTGATACTAATACTATAAATAATAATAAAGGGGAGAAGGGGGCTTTTACAATCAATACTGCATGGTTCAGGAGTTTGGGGGTATAGCTGGAATAGTCAAAACCAGGACAAACAGGGCAATGCACCAATGTTTGGTACCGAATATGCTTTGTAACAGAGAAAAGAATTATAGAATAAAAACACTGCAGACACTATTGGAAAATACTGTATAATATATTTAATAATAATCTGAATCTCTTTAAAAAACACCTACATCCTTAGTTGTGAGATGAGGGATATTGCTAAATCCCAGCATCTAACAACACTGATGTGTTGTGTACATTCATTTTTTGGTGTCTAATATCACACTGCATTTGTCACTTCTTAGAAAATGGACTGATCATGCAAATTCAAATGTGATGGCTGTTCACTGTATTTCTAAAAGGCCTTGCATGATTACTCGTCTGAAGGCTTTAATTCAGGTTCAACATGCAGAAGTGTTTTACAGCACAAGCTCAGATTCTTGCAGATTTTCATTTTCCTCTAAATATCAATCTATTCATCCATCCATCTACTCATTCATCCATCCATCAATTGGTCCATCCATGCATCCATTCATCAAATATCCATCCTGACTTAAACAGTACTGAAGAATCCAGCACTTGATACGCAGCCTGGTTTGTTTAACATTATTTTTCTTTTCCCACATTGTTTTTTGTTTTTACCCCAATAGCTAGTGCTCACTTGTCTGCTCTCTCCCGCCTTGACAAGTTAATTCCCCTCCCTCGCCATGTCAAAACCTTTCACAAGTTAAATTGGGGGTAAATATAGCCCAAGCTTCCCCTATTGTCTGAACCACGCTAAATACAGTATTAATCAACTGTAAAACTGGGCAAGTCTGGCAAGAATCTGCATGAAAGCTGTTTTGAATATTTCTGATCATTAGCGAGTGAGACATGGCCAAAACAAGACCATTGTGTTGACAGCAGATCCATATGGCTGGCTGTTTGTCCTTAGCCAAGGAATGTGGTCTATGCATTCATTCATTTATGCATTCATTCCCACTAGTTAAAAACAAAGGGGAGGGGCAGCCCTCCTGTAGAAAGGAGGGAGGCAAGAAAAGGACACACATATATGGATTACATACATGGATTGAACACAAAGTTCTTACACACACACACACACACACACACACACACACACACACACACGCACACATCACACTATAGGGCTAAACAGCCTCTGAATACAAGCTCTACAGAGGGCTTTCTAGTCAAAGGGATCAGTGCGACCACAGAGCAAGCCTAAACTGTAAAGCGTGGCTGTGCACCGGGGAGCACAATACCTCTGGTGACAGCACACACACCCACTGAGGGGTGGGTGTGGGGAGAGAGAGGGAGGGAGAGCGTGGAGAGAAGGACAGAGGGAAAAGGGAGAGCGAGCGAGAGAAGAGACGAGAAACAGAACTTGGAAAGACCAAGGGAAGGGGGAAATTGGGGAAATAAATAGAGAGGGATGGAGAGAAAGATTAGTTTAAGAGCAATGATGGTGGTAGCAGGGGTGTGTGAAAGGGAGTAGCATTAACAGCAGCAGCGAGTTTACATAGCTTACATTCACTCATGGTTAACATTCACTTTTGACAAATTCCCTTTGAGTTTTTGTCAGTTGCTCCAAATGGTCGAACTTTTTGATAATTGCAAATGTTGCTGTGCTTTTGACATTCTCTCTGCCGTACCAAACCTTCGCTCAGATGGACCATTTTGGAGAAAATTATGTAAATGGCCACCTTGTAATGATTTGTCAGTCTTTTGCACAGCCTAACCTTTTATGCACTTTCACTTTTTTCACACTCACCCTTTAGCTGTAATCGTGCTCGCAAGTGTCAAACTTCCTGTAAAATCAAGCCGGTGACACTGTGCCCTGGCACTGATGAAGACATTACAGCGAGTGACAGGTGGAGAAGATGGAGGGAAAGAGGGGCTGTCGCACAAGAAAAAAGCAGGGGAACGGGCGCATGAGAAATGGACGGAGGGGCGGGTGCAGTTGAGAGGTGTGTTAATGGAAAAAAGAGAGCTCCAATCAGGATTATGAGGCGAGAAACACTTCTACCATTACAAACCAGCACATTTCATTCACAGCACCTCGTAATCTGTACACACCCCACCCTTCCTTAACCCCCTATTACAGAGCCCCATTCTTGTCAGGAATGTGGTCCCTCGCTGTTTGTGTGTGTGTGTGTAAGTGTGTGTGTGTGTGATTATGTGTGTGTGTGCCTGCACGTGTTTGCCCATGCGTGCGTGCCTGTGTCACTCCCCCTCTACAAAGGCATAACTGGAATAGCTTGAGGTGGGAGTTTCATTTCCAGGCCTCAGATCACGGCTGGTCAGCCTCTCCAGAGCCACGCTGTCAGATTACTGCACTGCATTGGTACCATTGATGGGATTTGTTGCCTAGCAGCTGCGTGCCCATCTGAGAAACCACCCCGCCACCCCATCCCCCGGCAACAATGGTCACACCCATGTTGCCAACCAGCGGTCTGAATCCCGGTGCCCGACTTTCTCTCTCACACACACACACACACACATGGAGACACAAACTCCTTAAGAGTCTCTCATGCTCTCTCTCTCTCTCTCTCTCTATTGTAAACACACATCTTACATCTTCTTTACAGCTAAGGCACTTAGCCGTTATATGTGGCAACTTACGATGAGCATAGCAGCAGGAAAGGCTCAAACTCCTACATGAGTGAAATTACACAGACTGTCCCACATGTACACAAACAACAACACATGCACATGCACACACATCAGCAGTCTGAGTCTGTCACCCAGTGACATGATTGGTGGCATTTGAGTCTGTGGATCAGGGAGTAACTGCCTCAAGATTTAGGCCATGCCCATACAGAGAATGCCCTGCTGAAATGAGCACCTAAAACATCTCAACAGTAATATGTTTTCTATCTTGAAAATTAGCCATTAGGATTATTGGCAAGCTTTAGTGCAGTGACAGTCAAAGTGATTTTTCACCGCAGTTACGATGCAGTTATATTTTTTATTGCCATACTACACATCAAACAGATGGATGAGCAGGAAATTTACAGACTGTGTTACTCAGGTGTCGGCACAGCTATCTTAATTAATGCACATATGACCCTGTTCACACTTGGCTTTAACATGTGACTCAGGTAATCCAATCACCAGTGGATAGCACTAAGTTGGTGTGAATGGGGTTCAATTCATCTGGGCGTTTCATGGTGATCTGATCACTCAAACCACCATCAGAGGTGGTTAGGGACACACCGGGCCACGCTGCAGTTGTAGTGTGAACGCTAATGTGTCCCGATGTGTCCCTGACTACATCAGAGGACCGCCTGGTTGATTTGTGAAAGGAAGGAGTGTTTGATAAATGTTGACGTGAAATTCAAATTTGAATAGTTTGCTTTTCAGCATCCTTGTCGGAGAATCAAAAATAAGTATATATATTAAAGTGTATATTAAAGTGAGGGGGAAGAAGGGATGACCGGGATTAAATTATAGAGGAATCAAATTAAGAAAAGAAAGGAAAGAAGTAATTGTGACCGATATGAGCTTGATCACAAATCCGATCACAAGCAGTTACTGAAGACTCATGACGATACCACGTCTGATCTGTCTCCGCTGTCCACTTGTGCTGGATGTTAAAACCCACATCTGAACAGGGCTTAATGCTAATATATTCTGAGGTGCACAACAAGTGCTTATTCTGTTTAACTGAAGACAGAGTGGTGCATCTCTTCATCATGTGTGAGGAGGATCTAGGGGGCCAAGATGTGTCACTTGACCTTTTCCTTTGCAAGGCGGATCCCACTGCTGTCAGGTAAGAATCTTGTGACTCCCATTTGGGTGCTTTTAAAATTCAAATGGCCCTTCATGCACAGATTCCACAAAGATCATGAACCTGAAAAACCCATTATACATTCAAAAATTGATATGTGGCTTTCTCAGTTCATGAAAAGCCAATTCTCTTTTGTTTGTTTGTTTGTTTGAGGACTGCAAGATTGAAACAATTTTGCTGTGAGGCTGTGAGAACCAGCGAAGAGAAGACAACACTTGCACAGTGCAAGTCTGTGACATCTCACTCAGGCATGTGTCATGCCGCTTACTGTGACTGGCAGGGACAATCCCATCTCTGTCTCCTTTTCCTTCTAGTTAGGTGACGGCAGACTGGGTTAAGGAAACCAAGATTAACCATTTGCAAAACACTGAACTTCACAGTCCGAGTGTCATGGAAACATGCCAAAACGGTATAGCATGTTGGGCAATTTCCTTTTCATGACATCTAATATTTGCTCAGAAATGTGCTGATAAGCCGCTCAATCGCCTCTCGTTCCAAAATATGAAATAATGGCAGGTCATGTTCCTACAAAGCCTTGCTGTTCCCTCCACCACAACACTAATAGGTTTATGACTATTCTGGGTTTATGGCAAACACAGCAAGTAGCTGGAGGCTCTATTAAAGTCCCATAAGAATAAAAGAGTGGATTTGCTGGAAAATGAGTTTAATAACGTCAGCAAGGATTATCACCCTACTTCTAATAACACCAGAGGTTCTGGGGCTTAATTCAAATCTCTGCTCAGCTGGTACAGGACAGTATTGTCAACAGCACAGCATGTAATGGAGCTTAGGAGAGCCAAAGTACTGTGGGACATTATAAAGTGGTAAAGTGGCAGCTTGCTTGTTAAAACTTGTCACTCATGAGTTGCTAATAAGTAATAAAGCCGAGGGGACACGGAGCGAGAAAGAGAGACGACATCACACGAGCAAAACCACCTCTTTCCACCGTGATCGTTTAAACGGGAAAAGTCTAAAGTCAAAAACTGATGGGTGAAAATTACGTTTCACATTTTC
>OMKZ01003967.1:29690-47809 GCA_900302535.1 Neoniphon sammara
TAAGAAATGTTTTGAATGCAGCATTGTTGATACACACACACACGCGCGCACACACACACACACACACACACACACACACACACACACACACACACACACACAAACATGCACTTTCCCCTCCACGCCAGACCTCTTCTGATGCAGCAATAAAAGCTGTGGTTGCTTGTTCTGCCTCATTGAGAGTAGTGACATGCTCTGCAAGCGAGCTGGATTGTGTGTTTGTTTGAGTTTCAACTTATTTGTTCCTTTGCCTTAGGTCAGTTAGGGTTATGTTAGCTATACTGTGTCATTACAGCCATAAATAATGACTTAAACATTAAAAAGGCGATGATCCCGACACCCAGCATGACCCTATTTGTAATCACAGATTGAGAATTTGCTGTCTGAGTTTTATTTTTTTAGGAGAAACATTCATGTTCACAAATATAAAGGTAATTGCCCTGAACAGCATTTGTGAATTCTTAGATTGAGTGGTATTCCTCTTATAAGATGGCACGGTGGCTTTTATTGGCCCTGAAGGGCTTCTAGCCACAAAACACAAAAAGCATGTGTATACCACTGAGATAGCAAATTATAACTCTAACACTCAAACACATCTGTGATCATTATAAATACTCAATGAGCTGTTTTATGCTCAAACTAGGTTTGGATTTGTGTTTTAAATGAAATCTGAGTCTCCTTACAGCGGACTGATGAATGGCGCTCCCGAACCAGCAGGAAAGAGAAACACAGTCCACCATTTGCAGTGCAGCGCAGTTCATACGAAGCAACAGTAATGGTGAAATTCTAATGCACGTTTTCAAAATCCGAAATGCAGCAGCTTTGATATACAAAATAACTCAATGGCAGGACTTAATGAGCGGCGTAAAGACAATCGACTTACTGTTAGAATAAAGCTTGAAGCAGGATCCCTCTCTGATGTGTCCATTCTTCAAAACGAGAGCTAGGCCTAATTGCTTGGAAATACATCACCCATGCTTTGTCTCCGAAATTTTTGGCTTTAACATATAGCGAAAAAGAAGTCATTGCGATTGGGAAAATCCATGTTGAGGTCCTCCCTGGCGCTGGCCTATCTTCAGACTAAACTGGATATGTAACACCGTGGTATGGTTCTGTCCACCCCCACCCCCCTCCCCTCCTCTTCTATACCAACTAACCCAACCGCATCCAATTATTACGTTGTATTGTCTGGTCTCTGTATTGTCTTGAGCTGCTGCCTTCTTGGGCCGATCGAGAAGAGATTTTTGATCTCAATGGGACTAACCTATTTCAAAAAAAAAAAAAAAAAAGTTAGCGGACAAGTGAAAAGAACCATCTCATCGCCCCATTTCTTCCCATGACATAGCAAACATCACCACACATACCATCTGGGGGTCCAACTACCAGACTGTGACTGATCCCTACCCAGTCACCCAAACAACACTGGGACGCTTTTTGGCGGGATGGCACAGCAGAAAGTGTGTGTGTGTGTGTGTGTGTGTGTGTATGTCTGCATACTCAGCAGGATGGGACGGCCGTGGTTCAGCTCCACTGCACAAAAACCTAGGAACCTGGTCACACCATATACTGGTCTTGAATGCTGCTTTGCATGGCTGTCTGGGAGTAAATGATTTAACACACACCAACACACACACGCCACCATCACCATCCAAAGGACTTAGCAGACCTTTAAAGTACACCTTGGTCTCTTTTGTGGACAATAGCAACAAAAATCCAAAACCCAGACAGCCTTTGATGCCCCTATAGACTATTGACAGAGTGTTAACTTTGAGGATTTCAGCCTAAACATGGCGTCCACTTAGCATAATTCTCAGCCATGCCATAGCCTTACATTTGGTTACAGGGTTAGTGAAGCTTATAGGGTTGAGGCTAGACAAAATGAGATGACACATAAAAGCTGAAAAATGCGGGGTTCTTTTTCTGGTGAGAAGACATGCAGATGTTCTCTTTCTTTTATCCCTGTTTTTCCACTTTATGTCTTGCGTCTCAGCCTCCCTTAGTCTCATTCTTTAACACACACAGACAATCATACACAGAGAGGCAGACATTGGTGTGCGCCCACACACACAAGCATGCATGCACACACACGCACACACACATACACGTTGCTCAAGTTCTTGAAGAGGGGTCAAAACAGGACTGAGGATAGGCCAAGTTTTGACAAGGAGCATATAAGGGCCCTTTCATATTGATGAAGTTGAAAGGAACTCCAAGTAAGAGTCAGGGGGTTGAGGGTTCAGCTTTTTAAAAGGGGTCAATGGAAGGCCAGGGACAAGGTTAAGGCTTTGAAAGCAAGATAGACACAAAGGTCTAGAGGTTGGGCCTCAAACAAGAGGGAAAGGACTGAGTCGGATGTCAAAGCTACGCCTTTAGAGGAGGTCAGACATAGGTTAAATGTTATGACCAGGGATTGAATATGAATCGGTTTTGCAAGAAGGAACAGCTTGGGCTGGACTCCAACTTCAATTAAAATGTGAAAGTAAAACATCATGGTTTCCATTCCAGCTATTTTTACCCAGATCTGGATATTCTTGGAAAGCCGCAGAGAAAACTATGATGTGGAAATTTCACACAAGCCTTCTTAACCTGCAGTATGCTTTCATGCGATGTTTATTTAGAGAAACAAGACTTGCTTCAGGCAGACCATTTCCAAGGCTAGCTTTCCAAGTCTATTAGCTGGGATAGTCCTATTACAACATACATGAACCCTAGAGAGCAAGTGGAAATCCCTTCTTACATAATTAACCAGAATGAGATCATGAGCTTGCATGAAGCCCTGTTCTAGCACTTTGTTTGTCTGTTTGTTTATACAGTGGAAACTGCTTTAAATTTGCCTGGCGTCTAAGGGCAGCCTTGTCAAATTCTTAGAGTGGGAAGGAATTAGGATAAGGTAACAGGTTAGATGACTATCTAAACCCCCTGTTCAGGCGTTCAAGAACTACTTCTTGCATTTGGGTAGAAATGATGGAGAAGGTGGATACCATATATGAAGACTTCTTCAAAGCAGTATTGCAATCACATTTTTAGTCCCTCCCACTGAAGCTGTCGTGACATTCCTGATCTCAACAATGAATATGACTTTGTTATCTAATTTATGTCCTCTGCCATACATAAACCTATTCTTTTATGCTTGACAGAAGGGTGAACACCTGAAGTCACTCAGACACTGTAATCATTTCATTAGGTTACTGCTAAACTGTGCTTGTCCAAATGCTTGTGCCAGTAATAGTTACAGGCCTGCTGATTGTCCATGGCTGTTTTTCATTACAGTTGCATTAGAAGACTGTTTTAACCATCAGTTGTCGAACCCCTGGTCACCTGAGAAGGTACATCATATTTTTAAACATTAGATAGACCAATTTGGTTCTGTATATATTTTGTTATAATTATTTGTGGAGGATACAGTAATGCTACCATACCATACTACCAGGCCTTGCTAAGTGCATGTTAGCATTACTGTTACTTGTTCAATTTAACTAGTGAGCTACTATTAGTGATTGGATTGTATGTTCTATGGGTTAACAAAAGGTTAAACTCACTGTTCACTTCTGAGCATCTGACCAAAGTCTACAAAGAGAGAAAGCCGAACCACAGCCATTGACAGCTCAGAGACAGAAAAAAGAGTGCAGTACAGTCTTTTGGCCCTCGGGGGCAGTGCTGAGCACCTGCTAAACCGAGTAGAATATATGGCAGTCAATGGACCTAATTGCTATAAAATTATTGCTCCATTTGAGTCCAAATATTTACAAGTGACTGGAATATTACTGTTGTTACAAGGCCCAATATTTATAACAAAGACATAATTATAGGCTGATGTGAAATCGATGGTTATTATGACAATGAAATTATGACAGTTTCAAAAGGTTTCCACTAGGCTATGTGATGTTGACTGGTTGCATAAAAAAATGGTTCCAGATTTCATTCATCTAAGCACTTAGAAATGTTAACCCTCTTAACCACGGTTGGGTAATTTTCATGAATGCACAGTATATATAATTTAAAGCGTTTATTTTATGGAAAAGTCTCATTGACCACTGTTCATGTCATGCTGTTTAGCCCAGTTTTAGCACTTTATGCTGCCCCCTGTAGGTGGCCTCAGATATTCTTGTATGTTAAATATCTCCCTATATAGGTTTGAGTGTCCACAGCAACAACAGATGGGACAGACAGTCATTTCGCAATGTAGGTGAATTCAGCACGTTATTTAAAATAATGAGAAATTAACATTAATGTTCAATGAAAAATGTAACTTAACCTAGTCTAAAACCTATTGTTACCTTGAAAGCTACTGTTTAATCTTTGATGTCACAAAGAGGCAACACAGTTCCTTGACTGTTACCATTTTATGAAACTGAATCAAGTTGTTTTTTATGGTATGCAATTTTTCAGTGACAACTGTTTAAATGACAACACTTGTTGTTACACACTGGACTAAAATTCAAGATATAGGAAGTGATGACAGATCAGTGGTAACGGTGAGAACACCTTTTACCTACTACCAGTCAATGGCTATGAGTGAAATCCAACTTAAGCTGTAAGATGTAACATTTTCACATTAAAATAGCAATAAGTAAATAGGATATCTTAAATATTATCAGTCTGCTGCCATATTTGACCCTGATGTTTAACTGCAATTACTTTTTCATTGATGTTTCAGGAAGTTCTGGGGGTGTAAACCATTTGCTTTGGGTGTGCACTGTATGTAGTGATCTGAGTTCTGGCTATCCAGTTGAGCCTTGCAGCCACAGCACACATCACGGCACACTTAACCTCAAAATAATCTGAGAACATTCTCGACAACAGCAGCAACGGCTGAAAGCAGAAAGAAAAGAACAGCCAAACTAAGTATGTAATAGTTAAGACCCTTTCAAAAACAGAAGCTAACACCAACATTGCTTCTGATTGTCTCTTTTGTTTTGTTTTTTTAAACTGCAGATTGCCTATATTTGCCATCTGCTTCTTTAATACCTGAGCCTCAGGCTAGATGTTTCAAAGCAGAGAGCTCATCAAGATAAGTGACAAGTGATGGGACATGAACCTGCTCAACTGCAGGGGATGAGGGGATGATGACTAGTAAGCCTCAAGGCTAAAACTAGCTTATTATAAGTTTAAAGAGAATCTAAATTTTTATTTTTTATTTAAACTCTGGGTATATAAATTCTAGAAGAATCTGAAATGATCATGGAAAATGATGTTTTTAGATTGTTCTTAACTATATCTAAAAATAAATATCTGTTTCGCTTCAAATGTAACAAAAACCTTTTAAAGCCATAAACTACATCAACTCATGTTTAGCTGTCACATATCACAATCTCTTACACAATATACATTTTAGACTGTCTTGAATCTAGTATCTCCACTGGTGCGGCACTGGAAGAATCACACTCGAATTACATCTTTCCTGGATAAACAAAAATGCACACAAGTCATGTGATCACAATGTGACTGGATCTGACAAACCACCTCTTGCAGGTAGAAACATCGTCCCTGTGGCCTCTGCTCTCTACCAGCCTGTCAGGACAACCTGTCACATTTTTGATGCATTTTTGACTCTCTACTATTAGAGAGTTTTAAAAGATGACACCTTCTGTTTCAAAAGGACCGGTGAGCAGGCCTACACCAATCTGTGATTTCCAGTGTATTCGACCAAGTATTTTGTGATGAAGTATTGCAATTTACCTTTTTGGTGAAGGTGTACCCACTTTCCCTCAACATGCCTCATTTATTTCTCCTTAAGTGTTTACTACATTTCCCAGAATCCCATTAATCAACTCCAGGAAAGCGGTGTGAGCTTCCTGCATTCCAGCCTCAGGTGCCTCAGGTTCACACCACAGAACATGAATGGAGAAGAACGGTCTGTCTGATTCAAATCAACATTTCAGGAAGGTTGGAGCACTGGCCATTTTTATGTGTACCACCGTTGCCATGGTACCGAACTGTACACCATATAAACTGAAAAGTTATGAACCTTAGGATTATGACTTTGGTTTTATTTTATTATACAAAAGCTTATGACAACATTGATGTCCTTGAACATTTGAACACCACTTGCTCAACACTGCTATGAGACTGTAACAGGCTACACTGGCCTGTTGCTTGCAATCTGAATGTACTGTTATGCAAAACGCAAAATTCTTGTGGCTGCAATAGTTCACACTGCTTTGTGTACTATTGAGGCTACTGTCCGTGAAGACATTTGGTATCTCTGTGTCTTCTACAGTGTATTTCTCCCTGTATCACATCACAGTAGCCCCTTTCACAAAAAGCTGGAAAAAGGCTGGTTTGCCGCTGGCTTCTTTGCTACTTTGAGTTGTGTGTGAAAGGATCATACCGGCATTTTTCACACCACTGATGAGCCAAACCAAAGAATAAGAAAAATGCATCACCAAACAAAATGGTAAAGTGCCTAATGGTGAATATGTAGTTTCCTGAGAGCATGTCTCTCTAAGCAGTGAGGAACTGGAGGGCTTTAGCAGGCTGAGCTCTCTGTCCACTGTTTAAGAGGTCAAAGGTCATGGATAAAGTCATGACCCAGATGACCAGCAGACAGCGGACTAGCTCCTGATCAGGCTAATACTGCTACTGGCCTAATGAAAATGTTTGGAAGCTCTTTGCTCCATGGAGGCTGAAAAGAATGAACCAAATAAAGGAAAATTCCAGCATGAGACCGCAACAGTAAAGTGAATTTTTGATTCACATGATCAGGAAGCTCGGCTAGCCTTATAGCAAACTAATGCAACTAGCTAAAGATGACAAAACTGAAGAGTCAGTACAATTGTTTTAAAACAGGGTGCAACATGTTGGCAGGGGTAAGCCAAAGCCTGATGACCAGAAATCAAGACATTACTCTTAAGAGGAAAATAGCGCCGTTATTACTAAAACAATTATTATGAAATCCTTTGCACCACAAGTGCCGCAGAGGGAATGAGTCAAGTAACAAATCAATGCCTAAGCAGCCAAATCAGGATAAAAGCTGATGTGTGCACTCAGAGTTTAAAGGAATAAATCAGGTCCCTTCACCCTCCTCCTGCATTAGTAATGCATGCTCTTCCAAATAAGTACTCTCAGGGCATGTAGAAGTGAGGCTTCTGGTTTCTGCAATGCATTTGTCAGTGACTTGTGAGAAATGAGAGAAAATAAGACCTAGCAGGTATACAGCCTACGAGTAAATCAAGCAAATTCCATCATGGTGCACCTCAACTTCACAAAAAAGAGCCAGAAAATAAAGTCATGAAAAATCTGTCATGGTGGGCAAAAAAAGTCCTGTCGCCATAAAGTAACCTCACGCTGTTAGAAGGGTAGGGGAGTGCACAGTGGTGCGCCTTCATTCACCCCATGGTGAGGACACAGTTCTGGCTCTGAGCCAAGCATCCCAGAACCTCTGTTGGATATATATAATCTATCTGCAGACAGAAGACAGCTCAACACAAGTCTCCATTCACAGGCAGTGACGCTGACTTCGACAAAGGCCTTCCATGGTTGAAAATGTCACTTTTCTAATCTAATTGAGCAACAAACAGGATTATTGTGAGGGTCCGGCACAAACCAAAAAAAAAGCCAACTTTTTGAAATGTAGAAAAACTGGTTGGTTTTTTTTTATTAGTGTCCCAGCGTTTCACGCTCAATGGTTTGGCTGTAAAATGGTTTGGCTTTATAACAGGATCATGAAGCATGCTTTCCACTGCGTGTTGAAACAAACCAACAAAGCTTTTCAAAATAAAGGTCACAGTGTGCATGTGCATATGAGTGTGTGTGTGTGTGTGTGTGTGTGTATTTGTGTGTGAATGAGTGGACAGACCACAGAATCAGAATGAAAAAGAGTGGCCATTACCTGGGGGTGCATCAGCCAAAATGAACAGATTCCATTGTAACTGTGTTGGAGCGACGCTCTTATGTCATGGTCCATCGCCCCAGCAGCACCATGTGAATGCTATGTGTTCACCTCAGTGGAATGTTGTGACCATGCCACTGCCATTCACTGACTCTCACCACCCCACTCCCCACCCCACCCCACTTCATTCAGGCTACAGGCCTTAAATCTATGGGCTGTGGCAGGTACATTCAAGTCCAGCAAGGGCGCTTTCTCCATGGCCAGGCTGGGCCCTGAGCCCCAAGACTGGGACTGGGAGGGAAAACTAAATCCATGCACACAACCGGTCAAATACTTTGAAGATTTTGACAAGGGCATCCTGGCAGCTTAGTGGGCCCATGGCATGTACATTCACAGCACTGCAGGGTCGAGTTCAGCTCCTCTTCTGTCCATTCTTTTATATTACTCTCCACTGAATACCATCTAATACACTAGACATATAATTAGGATAAAAATAAAAGTTCTGATGAATTCCCAGGCTTACCTCTGGAATCATATAGTCAAGGCTTTAGTGTCATGGGACTTGGTGAATAACCCCGCCCTGATAAGTTCTTGTCCCACAAACATTGTGCTATATTAGTAAAAGGGAGATTAGGAAAGAAGAGAAAGGCAGCAAGGAAGAGAGTGACTTGAATCTTCCATGCAATCACAATATTAGCTTTTTTTTTTTTTTAAACAAAAGCTACAGAATGCTGAGCGCTGAGTGCTTCTTATAAGGTTCTATATAAGCTTCCAATGTTAAAAAGCAACACAGGAACAGATTTAGAGGTCTTCTGTGAAACAAGGGTAGGGTTTGTACAATGAGGGAGTTCAGCGGCTTTAAGTATGTGCATGTGCATTGTGCATGTAAAACAGCAGTTGCTCTTTGCAGCTCCACTCTTTGTAGTGAATGCCACTCTCAACGTGAGGCTGACGTAGCACGCAGCCATTGGCTGAGCAGCTGCACATTGTCATGTGGGAGCTTTGTTTTCACATTGAGAGCGGCGTGCATCAACACAGTGACCAGCCCAAGTGACCATGACAGTTTAAATTAGTATTTAATAGGTTAGAATTTAATAATTAAAGTTCTGAGCTAATATGTATGAGTTAATATCTCAAACGTAATAGCACAGAACTTTCACAGAAAACTCACTTTTACGGACATTCATGATTGAAAAGTTCAGTCTAGAATGAATTTGGGAGAGACTGGCTCTCGGTCAAGTGCCAGCCAAGACTCTGTAATCTCTTTATCTAGTTGTCTGTGATGTTACCTTAAGTCAGCAAGAAACTGTCTTTGAAGCCTCCTCATGAATGAAAAAACAGACTTTTAGATTCTGTTACAGGATGTGGTGTACTTTGTTGGAGTATGGGCACATTTCTGGTTTGAAACTGTCAGAATTACTATTGAATAAAGTTCATATGGCGCAACAACAAAAAACTTCCTGTAAGTGAAGTTCTAGACAGCATGTTTTATATTATGAATGAGAGTCTTGGTTGCTTGATTTCTAGTGTTAAGAGACCCCAATTCATGTCCACAAACACTGATTGAGCTGTCAAAGACTGCTGGAATAGCATGTAAATTCTGTTACTAGATTTCTACAGTTTTGACTTCAACTTCAGCATGAAACAACAGAAAAATCTACGGAAAGGGAATACCATTTACCTGATAATTTGGATGGTGCAGGAAATAATCCGGACATCCGGCCACAGCCATGTTTTTGTTTCTCTATTCTTTTTTTATGTCTGTGTAGCTGGGTCACTTTTGACAGCAGATGGACAGAGGTAAACCTGCAGAGGGAGATCAGACACATGGAGGTTAGTGGAAAACTACAAAAGGAAGGAGAAGGGGGGAGGGTGAGAGAGGAAGAGAGAGGAAAATAGACAGAGAGGATGCAAGCAGAAGAGGAAGATGAAATCTAGGAGCTGAGTAGACAGATATAGCACAGAGCACTTCTTAACCCACATAGGCCCATGGTAAACAACATCAACAAGCAACCAGCTAGGATGGGACCGATGTTTGTTTGCCCATTCTAAACTCTAAGTAGAATGTTAAGGCTTGCTCAGAATGAGATAAATGTGGAGGGTAGACCCCGCAGGTAGTTTCCCTCCTTTTCCTTATTTTCTCTATTTTTGTCTGACATCGACTCCAAGGGGAAAAAGGTGCATTGCAAAAGATTTCATACTACAGCATGCTTTGCAAATGAGGAAAATAATTACCTGTTCATTAGAATCTGCATCAATCAAATACAACAGCACTCACATTACCAGGTTTTAGAATTTCATTTCCATTAAGACCATGCATGAGATGAAGACAGTTATTGGACTATTAAGTTTTCATACTGTATCCCATTACAAATGAGCAGAGCCCTTTGGTGAGGACAAAGCAGTGTTATATTACTCTACTGCTCAGAGTAACGTGTGCATGCGCACGTGTGTGTGTGTGTGTGTGTGTGTGTGTGTGTGGGGACTAGAGTCATAACACACCACACTCTCTGTCTTTTATTTGACAGCTCATATAATTTATATGAATTCACACAAACTTGACAGTACATTCATATAAGGTACAAAAGTAAAATATACAGCAGAAATCACCACTCTCTATTACATGCATGATTTTTGAACAAATCCTCTTTGGGTGGAACAATATTATAATAATATGCACGAGAAGAAATATGTAAGAAAGTAGCATCTCTTCAGTTTCTGCTTCTTTAAGATTTGATATCTTTCATCAATCAGACTAGTATGTAAATGTAAAACAAGTGGACCCTCAGGGGACTTTAAAGGTGCTCTTCTACTCTATGACGCCTCCTTCCCGGCCATCCCTGGGTCAAAATAACCGCAAATTCAACAACGTGGACTTCAGTCTATTTGAACTTCTTAAAGTGGGTATCCTATTAACCTCTTGGCACCGTTGCCACTGAATAAACACCTGTAAACACTAACCCAGAAATACACTGCAGGCTCCTCTCCAGGACTTAAGTTAGACCTAAGGGTGTATTTTCAGCCAGGCAGCTCCAGCTCACAACTATGATGGTCTTTTATGCACCAGTTCATGACCCCCTGTTGGTATTTCAAAAATATGACCTGCCATTTTATAGACAGCTAAATTTATCTGATGTTTGTGGTAGCGGTTGCAAGCGGGCTGCCCTTGCGGCTGTGGGGTGTGTGTGTGTGTGTGTGTCTGTGTTAGCATTTTTGCATACACACGTATGGCAGCATGTGTGCCGTACATGTGTGTGTGTGTGTGTGTGTGTGTGTGTTTATGTATATGTTTGCATACACTGTTTGAGTATGGCAGTGCATGCATGTATGAAGGCCTTGTTTTCAGGAGTTCTCAGGGTCTTTGAGGAGCTCTGCTGGTGTTTTTATAGTTGTGTAGGTAGTTGTGTCTGATTACATAACGAGTCAGTAGACATTCACAGGGCTACTCTTCCCCCGACTACACAGCCAACATTTTGTAAAACAGAAAATAAAAACATCAGAAACATGAACCCAGACCATCAGAATGTCACAGCATAAACACAGAACATAAGAACATCAGAACATAAGACTATCAGCATATAAACACAGAATATCAGAACATAAACATAAAACATAGGAACATCAAAATATAAACAGAATATACAGACATCAGAACATAAACACAGCACATTAAAACATAAACACAGAACATCAGAACATGAAAACAGAAACACAGAACATCATAACACAAACACAGACCATAACATCAGATCACACCAGAAAATAGGAACATCAAAATATACACAGAACATAACATCAGAACATGAACATAGAACAAAGGAACACCAGACAGTAAAACAAAATAATGTGATGCAGAAACACACATCCCACAATTACATTTATGAAGGTGAGGCGAGCAGAAACACTAATGACGTGTTCATTTGAATCAACATGATGGCACACTGTGTATCATAGAATATTCCAATCACATTCCAATTATTCCAAACATTAAGGACACAAACAAATTTTGACTAACTATTTTTAGTACAACTGAGCTTTACATTACAGCAGTATTATCATCTCTGTACCAAAACTGTTCCAGTCACTTCTGCCTTCTTATCCACTTCAGACTCTCTGACGCCACACAATAACAAGGGATCAGAGATTATTGGCGGACGGATTCTTCTCTCACTTATGGGAAACAGTTGTGACTCTTCAGTGATACCAAACCCTGTCCTATAACATACTTAAAATGCTTAAAAGCACATTAGGTAAACAGTGGCATTTATCAAACTCTACTGGTGACCAAGGACTGCAGCAGCATCAACATGTCTGCAGCACAGTTTACAATGACCTGTAACTGGCAGGCCATTGTGAGGCAGCGTGCAGTATAATAGCTGGTAAATGTTGTTCTCTTCATCCGCTGAAGTAATCACTGATTCATTGGTATTGATCAACAGCTCTATCAATCCCCTGTGCATTTGTGCTATGGGACAGTAAAAACCTTATTTAATGCACCTTTAAATTCTGCAGTTTACCTAATAACAAGGTGTAGTTCCTCAAAATGCATCAGCTGATCCGATGTGATGAAACTGTCATTCAAGGGCCCTCAGAAAATGCTGCCCTTTCCAACTTGTTGAGAAAAAGAAAAAATGGCGGGGAGCTTTTTTAACCTCTCAAATTGGGCTTTGCAAATAATGATCCAATCATGAATGCACTCTAAACAAAGACCTTGGCACTGCCATCACTAGAGCCGCTGAAAGGGTTTGCTTGTAATGAGTGTGTGTGTGTGTATGTGTGTGTGTGTTACTGTACTCAATCCATGTGTGTGGCTCGGCCAGCTGGCATGCAAAGACAGCTCGTCATTTACACATTATTTACAGACACACAACTTACAACAAAAACAAAAACAAATTAACATCAACCTAAAATCTCCCAGCAGTCCCTCATTAGGAGCCTCGGACTAGCTGACTAGCTGAGGCAGAACTTTATGTTTGTTATATTTCAAACACCACAGTAGTCAAAGCCAACCACTGAAACCTAGTTTAAATCTATACCAAAATTGCCTTTGACATTTTCACTTTATGGATATTAAATATTAAGCACTGAACAACATATTGAATTAATGCACACTTAGCTATCCAAGATCAGAGAAGTAAATTCTGTTTCAGGGTAGAGAGAGGTTTACTCTCAACACTGAATAATATATTCGACAGCACTAACAGCTATGCGTGAGCTGCAACATTGGAAAAGGCTCAGGCGTTCCATACAGCATTAACATACCTTGAAACCCAAGTTTCTTGAAACCTGAGTGACTCGGCCTGACTGACATATTGACTGAATACACACGCACCTATGCATAATTGCTCCCTGACATAATCAAAGTCATTCCAGTGCAGGGATTAGACCCTCCCAGAGCCCTTTGATTTGATTCCTTCCACATGAACAGCGTACTGAAACCTAACCATCTCTGACCTTAACAGTGCAATTATCCGGATGGCGTCGACACACTAGAAAGGGGGACTTGGGCTGTACCCAGCGGTGAGGTGACTGCATCTGGATTAATTAAAGTGATTTTTGCTCAAGCTTGCATGAAGGAGAATGTTAGAGAGTGGACTTCAAACACAGGGGCCTTAACAATGGCAACAATATGTTGAATCACAGACCTGCAGGTTCTCACCGTCCCGACTGGGAACACGCAGCAACAACACAGTACTCTGCTGAGGATATATAGGGCTGGCCAATACTTTGATATTACATCAATATGAGTCTAGATATCGTCTGGGATTTTGGTTATTGCTATGTCTTGATATGGGGATTTTCTATTAGACTGTTCTAACATCTTGCATCTACTGCCTGTATCCACAATACTAATTGTATCCACATTACTAATGATTAGTAATGTTTATTATAAATCTCTTGTGTGTAAATATCCTATGAAAGCACCAATAGTCATCACAATATCGGTGTCAAGATATTCAGTCGAAGATATCATGACACACTGCCTTCTCTGATGTCACACCACACCTACACAATAAGACAATTATCCAGTTAGGGCTCTTCCTTTACATTAATATAATATTGTGAGGTTGCATGTAGGTGAAGTGCGGAAAATGACAGTCGAATAACAATCTGTCGTCGCAGACTTTGCAGGGAACTCTCTGTGTTCGCCTTGAGCTCTGCAACTACAATAAACACAAACTGTATGACTGTGTAGACAGTATCTGTAGTCAAATAAACAGTGGTGGGTCAGCATCCTCGGTCAGTCTGGGGGTTAAGCGTTTGATGTGTGCTTAGATCGCAAGGGTCCAGCTTTAACATCCCCGGGTGATAAGCCCTGCTGGGGAGCCAAAGGCCAGGCATGGGATCATCAGCAACCCGGGCTATTTAAAGTAAAGCCTAATTGAAACTGTAGCAACACTTCCCCGAAGAGATCTCCTCTTTTGTATGGTGGTGGATCAGCGGCTGGGGCTGGGCAGCTCAGCGCACCAAAGATGGATGTTAAGAAGACTTGTCAGACTGTCTCTGTTTGCTCTGTCTGTTTGCAGCCAGTGCCATCAGGCCAAATACCTCATACAAATGCAAATGAACTGTTTCAATAAGGACAATGCTTTATACAAATATGCAGTTTTGGGCAACAGGATTTTTTAAAATTATTGATAAATAACAATGTAGTGTACACTGTGTACAGTCAACCCTCTTCGTGAAAGGTTTTGACTGCTTTGATTAGCGATTTATGTCACAAATGACCATGACCTTATCACATTTTAAATTATGTCAACAAGGACGTCCCTTGCAAAGCATTTAACTGTCCAGTAAAAAAAAAGCTTCAGTAGGAAATGGAAATACTAAACTTTTAACCTCACATACTGTATGTCGGCCAACTATGAAATCAAATAAGCTGCGCTCCCAGCCATGCCCCATAAACTGAGGACTGTGATTCTTTTAAATCTGTGTGCCTGTCTATCTGTCCAGTGCAAGTCTGTCTGTCTGTCTGTCTGCCTGTCTGTCAATCTCCCTACCTGTCAGTCTACCTGTTTACCTGTCTGTGTGTTTATTTGTCCGGTCTCTCTTTCAGTCTCTTTAAGTCTCTATAAATTGCCATCCTCTCCTAATTGGGAAAACAAGTCAGCCTACTCAGATTCACCGGCTGGGAGAGCTCTGACAAACTCACAAATGCACATTTATGTAAAATTGCTGTGACACAAGAACCTAACGCAGCTCTAAGCAAATAAATGGCACGTGATTTATGTGTCTAAGGATTATGTGTAAATTGTGTGAGAGATTATATGAATAAATGATACAAATGTTGGATTATAGTATTTGCATTCATATAGCTTCTTAAAGCACGGGTATGACCATTTACATTCCACTGACCAGGCCTGCAGTCACACTCAGTGTTAAGTTACTGTAGCCAGCACTGATGGAAATAGGGACTATGCTCTAATGTGATCCCAGCTGGAGTTACTGGGAGTTACTGATAGCCTGGTGTCAGGTCTCTCTCAGTCTAAGCCTTCTGGCAAAAAATAGCAAAAGGAGGACTGTCTTTGGCAAATCTATTTTCAACTCAAACAATTCAGGAAGTCAATTTTTCTTCGGTATCCAAAACATAATTTGGCATGAAAACTGCCATATTCAATCTATAAGGCAATAAATGAGCAAAGTTTCCGGTTACATTTTGAGGCAACTGAACAGAAAGTGACTTTACCCCAGAGCTGGCACAGAGATCCAACTCTAGACACAACTACAGATTAACTGCCATCATTGTCTTTATACCAAAAACGGAGAAGCATGACAATTAGGTTACAATGTTACAGCATGCCATAAAAAGATGGGAACACATCAAAACTGAAGTTTCTATGTTAATAGAAAAGACAATGTGGAGAACTCAGGATCTCAAGCAAGTAGTGATGCGCAGGTCAGTTTTTTTTAATATCAGCGACTGATTGCCCAATTGAGCCACCTACCTGACCCATTTTCATAAGGATCCAAACCCACCCACCACTGATCCGCTACATGAAGGAGAAACAGACAGACTGACAGGTCTTTGTTGTTTGGTTTTTCTACTGAACACATGCGATGCACATACAGATGCCACTTAGGAGAAAACAGAAATGGTGCAGCACAAGAAGATGCTGACAGAGTAAGAAATTGATTATGTTAATGTATATAGAATTTAACTTAAAACTACGTTGAGTGTTGACCCGCACGGTCCAACCCAATGATACTCTCTTCCTTCCTTACTTCCAAATCCACTCAATCCGCGGGCATGTGGGTTTCAGATTGACCTGTGCATCACTACTAGCAAGTGTTTCATTATTGATACTATGCTAATAAAGTACTGGATCTTTCCGCAGTAGCCTGAATGATAAAAATGAGGGCCTATCACTCTACATTTCCCCAATAATTATTATTCAGTTACCCTTAAACAAGGCACCTACACCACTGCTCATTAGCAAACAGAAGACAACTGGGATTATACTGCACAGCCCCCACATCCCTGCGTCAACCACTTCCCTTGAATGCTGATGCACATAAATAAAAAAATGTGCTCTTCTCAGTGAGCCTGCATGATTGAATAAGGTTTTAAAAAAAATCCTCTCTTTGACGCTGCACACTTCAGCTGATTGGACTGGACATAACTTAAACCAGAGTTGTTCAGCTCTGCTCAGTCCTCTGTGGAATGCAGACAGCACATTCTTTCCACATAGGGTACTGGGCGAAAAAAAAAATGTGTGCAGTATAGCAAACCCCCAGCTCCCCTGAAATGGCATGCATTGATTTGTAGGCCAGCCAGGGAACGGGTGGGTGGTGATGAGAGAAAGTCAAGAGCATATGTGCGCGTGCGTGTGTGCATATGTGTGTGTGTGCATGTGTGTGTGTGTGTGAGTATAAGCTCCCTTTTTTCATATCAGAAAGGTCAAAATGAGGCTTTTTTTTATTCCTGCAGGGGTCACATAGAGCCAAGGAGCCCAGTGTTTTATCTGCTAAGCCTTGGGGCATCGTCGAGACAGGCACTAGAGCTGGAGCGAGCTTAACACCACTTATCTTCAAATGCAAGTGTCAAAGGCCTCAGGGTATAGCTACTGCTGCACCCAGAAGGAGCAGTGCATGTGTATGTGAGTATGGGAGCACAAGTGCGTGTTGTGTGTGTGCGTGAGATCTATGATCTAAAATATGTCTAAACTTGCGTTCTCCGCGGACCATGAAGGCAAGTTTAAAAGACTCACACAGTGCCAGTGGGAAAAGGATTCCAGACAGTTAGAAGCTCAGTAAATCCCACTTTTCTTGAGGTAAATCTGTGTTTACAGAGAGGTTCCACACACATGCAGGGTATTTCCCCACCCTGCAACTACCTTAAATTAGCACTGCATGATTTTTTTTTTTCTTAGCACAGCAACAGCAGTGCAGCAACAATGTAAAACGCGGACTTGTATAGCTTCCATACATTTTTAGTCCCACACCCACAGCCAGTTGAGATTGGCCAGCCCAGCCCTGTAATCCCAGCAGACAAAGACCAGCTGAAATGTTGTGGGAGGGGTGACAATGGGTGACATAATAGAGAAGTGCATGCCATGCCGCCTTCTCTCCATCCTCTCTCCATCAAACCAGAGTCTGTATGGATCTGAGGCACAAGACTGTGACTGTGAGCATGCTGGATCCCATCCCTAAACCAGCTTAGAAACTACTGGGAGAGAAACCAAATGAGCAGTGGAAATGATAGAAACAGAAATAGCTGCACTGGACAACCCTCATGTGAATGTGTGTAACTGCATGAATGTTTTCAAACAGCCACTGATTCTACACTTTCCATCACTGACAAAGAAAACATCCATCCATCCTGTCTTACATACCGAATAGAAATATCAGCGGACAAAAATAGAGGGAAAACAATCCCTCATGCGTCTTGCTAAATCTGAGGAAATTTCACGCTGGTCACGCCCCCTCTCTCAAGCACCACGCCCGCCAAGCCTCCCCCCTTTCCCCGAGTTTCCACTCTTAAAGCCACGCTGCAGACGCTCACACAGCAGCCACCAGCCAGCTCCCTCTGCTCCACAGCCTCACCCTGCCTCAGTCCCTCTCTCTGACCCCTCCCCTCATCCTGCAGCGCTCCGGTCTGGAACATAAACAGCGTCTTAATTGACGAGATGGCACGGATCCAACTCGGTGTCTGGGGACCTGTCGAGAAGCCATTGAAGTGAATGTGTTGACCGTAGTGCAGCCTCTTAAGAGGGGAGGTCAGTTATTGTACTGTACATGTTTGAACTTGCCAGACGCCTTAAGTGAGAATATTTAGCTTAACTCTGAG
>OMKZ01003968.1:4068-14086 GCA_900302535.1 Neoniphon sammara
AACAGTTCTTAAGATTAGTTTGTTCTTTTGATTGGTTTGATTACTGTTGAAATAAATGAGTGCTTGTATTGATTAGACTTTAATCTAGACAACCTGTAACAAAATAGAAGAAAGAACCAAAAACTTGGGGTAAAATTGTACAGTCTGAAAGGATAACCTGAGCTTTCTGCAGGACTCTTTTTGTAAAGATCACTCTTCTGTCAGACTCCAACTGTCTTCCCACACTGGGTGACAATGCCATTTAGTGCCTTCTTGCTCGTGATAAAAAAAGATCAGCATATCATCGAGAAACATAAAACCAATTCAACATAAGATTTATAAAACATTTCCTTTATCAGTGTTGAAGGATCTTCCTTAAACAGGAACTGTGCACAAAGCCTCTGCATTTCCAGAAAAACTGATAATCAAGATGACAGAGGTCATCACATATACACAATGGACTTCTGCACCGATTTTTTTTTTTTTTTTTTTTTTTTTTTGTCTGGACTCAGATTACACTGACGCCATTACATTTCAAGTGTTACTCCCCAACCCTGCCCAGTAGTATCCAGGGGAGCAGCAGATTGCTGAGGCCCGGGGCAATGCCAGGCTCAGCGGGTCACATCCCTTCTGAGCCCTGAAGCCAAACCTCCTGCCACCGGGGACGTCACGCTCTCACAGAAAAACGGCCAACACCCTGCCAGTCCTGCCTCCCCATATTCAACTCACAGCTGACTGTATGGGCACATAATGTCCTGGGCATATGGTGGTGATTCATGTCTGTGGCAGGAGTCGCTTGAGTGAAAATGTAACCCGTAAGACCTCAAAGTAGGGGCAAGACGACAAAAGCTGCGGGAAGAGAACTCTGCTCTCCACTGGAAGAGGAAATGTGGAACGCCCTTTTTTATGCTGGACAGAGACGGTGTCTGAGGGCACTTAGTGTGACAGGAGTTTTCATCTGCGGGGGGGTTTGACGTAGTTTAACAGTAGTTGGTGATTTTCTGGTTATAAGAATACTGGCCACTCTGTGCTCCTGTACTTCTCTAATGTTGGTTATGGTGAGGGAATTCAGGCTGACACTCTAACCCGGCATCCAGACAGAAATCTGATTGCTTGATGTAAAAAAAGCAAGTCGTAAAATAAATGTAATGACATGAAACCAGGTTGTTCACAGATTCTCATTCATCCCGGTCATGATACTTCTAAGTGCTATACAAAGTCAACTGGACCAGCTTGAGGTTCTTGGAGACATTTCGTTTCTCATCCAAAAGGCTTCTTCAGTTCTGGAACTGAAGTTCTGGAAGCAGCAGGGAGACAAACCACCCATCAAGAGTGGAAGTAAATAATTAGATTTATTCATGCTCCCGCAGTTGAGAAGCTCTCTGTCTACTTGTGCTTTTTTTGGTATTTGTTAAAATCAGTAATTTTGCTGATGTAAAAAGTATTAATGATGTACTAGTGATGCACTAATGTTTTTATTAAGCTATTGTACGTCACTACATTTTAAATCACATTATTACAAAGCAAAAAAATAATAATAATAATAATAATTAAGCTCTCCAGAAGCTGGACAATTGAAAACTGACCATTTGTTTCTATTCACAGTGAATATTCAGTCAGAAGAGAGGGGAAATCTGGCTTTATTTCTGATCTTTATTTTGTAATTTCCATTATTTTTTTTTTTGGCATTCCTGCTTTATTGGACAGTGACAGTATAGAAAAACAGGTCAAAGAGAGAGGGGATGATATGCAGCAAGGGACATTGGCCGCAATCGAACCCCACTACTGTGACAAGAAGTAACCTTAATGGTACTGGCCGCTCTAAGCTTTGGACTATGTGCTCTTGTTCTTTTAGGGCGTTTTCACACCTGCCTTGTTTAGCTCGGTGTAATCAAACCCTGGTATGTTCACCTCATAGGTGCAGTTCTTCTGGGCAGCTGTGAAAACAGCAATCAAACTTAGGCAGGACCAAAACAAGTGGACCAAGACCCTGTTGAATAGGCGGTCTCTCTCAGTCTGGTGGCAAACCAACTCCAGAACAGTTTGCTTGTGGCGTGAACGTGAACTGACCTAGGTCCAATCCATCTACAGGAAGCATTGTGTGTTTTGAGCTTTGGCAGCTCCCATAGCTCCGCTGTGCATTATGGACTCATAAATAAAGACCTGGGAAAAGCAACTTGGTATCGTTAGCATTTAGCAACACAGGAACAAAATGAATCAAGGACCGACATGGAGCAGGAAACACATTAGTTTCTTGGTATCTGGCCCAAACGATCACTGCAATAATGAACAAATGCCAAAGCTGCCATGTCGCTCCATGCCGAGGCTGGATACTGGATTGGCCAAATGTGTTTGTACATGTAAAATGAGAACGGGGAAAAAATAGAAAACAAGGAAACATTTCCTTAAACCTCGTGAAAAGCGGGCTGACAGCAAACATCAGCAAAGTAACAGTACTTCCACTTGAGTAGGACGTGTTCGTACTCTTCCCACCTCTGCCAGGCATTATTATTTGTGGTTTTGGTTGACAATGGACAGACAGCTTAAGTCATTTCAAATCATGATCTCTTTAACATGTAACCACTAATAGACCATGGATAGCCATAGATCCATTGTCTCTTCATTATTTAGCGCTGCTGAAGGCATTTTGCCAACTTTCTAGCATCAAAGCCCATGTGAATCTTTTCCTGTATGGATCCTGCTATGTCTCAACATCCTACTGTGTCTTCTGCTTTCCTACTGAATTAACAAGGAAAATACAAAACTACATCCACAACAGTATTCTGTAACTCTGTACTCTTTTTTCCCACTTCCTATCAACTGCAAAAATATAAGAAACCACCAGAAACCTCAACACATTTTCAAAGCTATGCTATGTGTCACTATCACACCTTGTCAACCACTTCCACACTTTTCAAAGCCTGAGAATTTGCTTCCCGTATAATTTCCTGCTACCTGTAAAAGAGCAATATCGAGGATTTGAATAGACCTGAATAACTGGGAGACTCATTCATACTTTCTCAACAATACCCCCCAGGATACAGGAGGATCTGTGGTGATAAGAGCTAATATAGCTGCAAGAACAGCATTCATTTGGCTGATTCTGAAAGAGAATTTAAGAAAAATGACCTTTTAAGCCTATTGCGAAAGGCAAAAAAGAATAAATTTCACCATATCAATACGATTTTTCTTTTTTTTTTCTTTTTCCTCTGGCATAAAGCTGAGGCATGGCAGGTAATTGTCGCTGAATAAGCAAAGCAAAGGCTGAATTGGAATGGGAAGTTGGCTAACAAAGCCCAGTGGATTCCACACTAATGACAAATCTGGCCAGGATTTTACACAGCTAATCTTGGCTTGAGCCAAAATGGCTCCTTCTCAGTGAGTTTCTTGGCTAGATTTCAAATTTCTTCCAGGGCCAAATCCAAGGGAGCAACCTCAATGGTACCCCAAGGTTAGAACAAGATGGTCAAAGGAGGAGGTCAATACAGGCAGCCAGGTACAAGCCAGATTGACATGTCACTAATTCAGAACAGAGGGGATACACTGCAAAAATATCTAACTTCACAAGTCATTTACTTTTTTTTCTTCTAAAAATAAGGTTAAAAATCTGCCAGCGGGATGAGATAATTCCACTTGTTTCCAATGCAGTTATATTTCAGAATTTTTTCTGGGAATAAGTATAAATATGGTGAAACAAGGCAGAATAATTAGCCCACTAGGATCAAGAAAATGACACTTGATTCAAGAAAATTCTGGAAACAAGTTGATTAGCATTGGAAACAAATGGGATTATCTCAACCCACTGGCAGATTTTTTTTTTTTTTTACCTTTTTTGAAGAAAAACAAGATGAGACTGAAGATGAGACTAAATGAGAGAGATTTTTTTTGCAGATTAGAAAGTGTTTTTATTGGGTTTTGGAAATGACCTGCCCAGTTTTCATGCTCCAGACCAGCATTAGAGAATGAGAGGCATCATGGGTGACTAAATAAAAATGAACCACTATGGCTAACTCCAAAACATGTAGATCCTCTGGCTGCATGCACTAGTCAAACTGATGAAAACAGCCGAAACATATGTAACTGTGAATAAATGGATCTCATTCATTTCATATCTCACGCACTGAACACCATTAGATGAAAGCCATTCAATTTTAACTTCCCAAGACAGAACTCATGATCAAAGGTTTCTTAAGATTATCAAAGCTAGACTGAAATTATGGGTGTGCATATTAAATTCTAATGACTACTCTCAAAATATCAAGCCAGAAAATGGTTCATTTATATGTGGGATCATAGTGGAAAAGATCTTAATTTCAAATCCTAAGACACCATTCACTGTCCTGACTGCTAAGACATCAGGGCTGGTATGCAGGCACAGGAAATCACAGGGGACATTCAGGTCGCTGTGGTCTGCTCAGCCAGAATGAGAATAATAAGTGCATTGCAGAGCGCTCATCTTGGAGGTAAAAAAATGTGTGCCTTGCTGTCTGCCCTACCTGTTGCCCTCCTTCTGCTTGAACATAAACCCAAACATACACCCCGTTTATACCTTGCATTAGCATGCACCCCATATGCTGACTGTGGCATTAAAATTCATTTCCAGTATACACACGTATGCCCAGTTTCTCCTTTGTCGCCAAAATTCAGATTGTCACGCACAGGCCTCCCCTCGTAATATGTGCATCCTGTAAAACTGAAAATAAAATTGCTTGTTTCCCATCCACCAGTAAAGACAATTTTGATATATGTTACTATCCCAGCTGATGTACACCTGTTTGTTTTGTTTCCTTCTTTGCTTTATGTGTAAAGGTTTATTTCTGTTAGCTTCTGCATGTGGAGAAACACTGCTTTTATGCATGTTAATTATAATAATGCCTTTATTTATATAGCTCTTATCAAAAACAGTGTTGACAACAGTGCTTCACAAAACAAAGGAAGCATAAAGTGACAATGGAAGACAAATGAGTATTAAACTGTGCCAAAGAACACAATTAAAGATGATACCGCAGTGATAAAAACACAAATGCAATTTTAAAATGAAGAGAAACACACTCGGGAAGATAAAACGGAGAAATTAAAGTAGAATCAATTAAAAGCCTCAAAAAATGGGGTTTCAAGAGTGATTTATTTAAAAACGCTGTTTGTTTATTTTGACAAATGCCTCTTTAATCACCTCCGGAAATGGTTTTAATGATCCCACCTTTAGTTTGATCATACAGGAAGCATGTTAAAGATGCACTCGGCAAAATGGAAAAAAATATACCTAGATCACTAAGACGGACTTCAGCACTGACTGGGATGCTGCTGATTCACCCTCTTTGCCCAAAGGAAGCTCTGGCTTGGCGGGAAATCATGTTCATTGGTGGGGAATCTTCTCCACCCACAGGAAGTGACAACCACTCCCAAAGTGTCTCCTAAACCTCTCACTGCGATGCTTTAGACCAAAGGATTTCAGAGGAAGAGAGAGGCACATAATTTAATGTTGGCGAGTCCAGCGTTCCCATAATGCTGTTTAGGAGATACTTTTGGATTTCACTCTCAAGTTTGGACTTATCACTTCCTATGTGGAGAAAATTAGGGCTGTCTGATTCCAGAAATTCGAGTCGATTCAGTACAAATTTCTTCTTGATTCCAAACCCTGAAACATAAGGGCTACAGGCAGATCTTGTAAACTAAATAATGCAGTTAAGTAATTTAGTATACACATATATATGTGATTAATGTTATGAATGACAGGGCATATTGACCACTAAAATAAATTTTTAGAGAAGAGAAATACGGCAGAAAAAAAAAATTATGCATCATGGATCAGAATGGCAACAATGTAAAGTATTCAGAGACATATGTTGCAAACTGTGAGTCTTTCAGTGTTAAACAGGAAGTAGTGGTTGGTGGTTCAAGTTTGCCTAGCAGTCTGGAGAGTCTGGAGAGAGATTAGACAGAACTTGAGCCACAAACTCTAGGATTTGCTTCATAAAGAGAGAGAGAGTTTTTTCATTACTGTGTATTTTCAAATTCTTGCTCATTTCTCACCAATCTCCATCGGTCTGTGTGAGGGACAGGGTGTTTTTTGATAGTTGTTTACTTTCAAAATCTTGCTAATTCCTCAAGTTGCTTACCCTCGCTTGAAATGCACATGTAGGGAATCTTCATTCCTGGAATCAATTCTACTGACTCCGCAGCTCTGGAGACAAACCTCGATTCCCAGTGCCGAAGAATTGAGGACTCAATTCTTTTTCGGTTTGACTCCCAGGCCTTGAGAAGATTTCACACCAAAATATATGTTCACAGACAGTGTGAATCTACAGTATCTAAATTGGAAGGAACAGGAGGCTCTTCTCTGTTGCAGCAGATAAATAGGATCATTTTTAAATCAGTGCAGCTTTAATCTGTGAAAGGAAGTGGTTCAGTGTGACAGGGCTCGTACAAAACCACGCCTTGGCATGCGGCTAGAAAGAGGCCACATTCATGACACACACAATCATCAGTGGCACACTGCGGATTACTTTGAGCTAAAGACATGACGACCAAGACGGACCCTGAGGGAGCCTTTAATATTTAGCAGAGTGTCAAATGGAAAATGGCACTGAATTCCACGGAATCACTGCTTTAGAGTTGCATCAACTGACACAGCCTCACTCAGCCCTCGACCAGCGTTTTCAAACTGACACTGCACTGCAGAGACTGTGGAGAGGAGTCAGAAAAGAATGCTCTTTAGAATATAAAATGACCAATTAGTTGGCCTCAAATCCACAGTGGCATGCAAACCAAAGACAAGCGTTTTTGTTGGTGATAAATTGTTTGCCTGCTCCCGGCCTCCACATGAATGCTGATGAAAAGAGTTACCGACAAGTCCATTGAAAACCCTGACTGTACTTTGTGAACTTTGAAACATCTCCACACGGAGCACATACACCTACAGAGAGTTATTAGCGAGCCTCTTATTCACAGCAGCAGAGCTAAACATTAATTAACAACAAATCTGCACAGAGAGGAACAGAGACTAATCAGTATTCAACAATGCAGCCTCCAACACTTCCATGTGACGCAGCGCTTAGGAGATAAAGATCCGCCGTGCAAGCAGCCTTTGATGACCGGCCTGTGCTGCAAATGCTCTGAAAATACCAACAACTGAAAACCTGCAGTGTTTTGACGGATATGAAAACAGTATTATGAGGTTCAATTTTTTTTTTTTCGTGTGGCTCAGACAGCTGAAGTGGGTTGAGCTGCTGTATCTACCAGCAATGTCATGACATCAAATCTGCCTCCTGACAGGCACATCCTCCTCTACGTTGTGTATTATCTGGCAGACACAGCACAAGAAAACCCTTCCGAAAGGCCTCTGTCTTCGTTCATTTTTTTGTCCAGAAAGCTCATTACTCAACTTCGGACTTGTGGCATCTGATTTTCTCTCTGTTTGCAGGTTTTTACCCACACCAGGCCGACTGAGCGCACTTGTTTTTCTGCAACACCTACTTCACAGTTCTGTAAATGAAGCAAATATATGAGGAATGGATTTCGTTTTCACTGCCTATTGACCTGTGTAAGTGTGTATAGCTTCATGTAGAGGTGTTAAAACAATATCATCCTCTATATATATCTGGGCTACTCTTTCACATACCTTTTTGAATAGCCAGATGATCACGCCAGATGATCTCTTCCACAATTTCTGAATGCTCCTTAGATTAAGTCTGTAATGCAGCCCGTTAAAATTTGAGGAGCTGAAGGTGTCATCTTTCACCAGAAAAAACTCTTCATACCAGAAGAGTATTTGACCAATCATGACACAACCAAGACAGCTAGCTAGCATGGGTGATACGCAGATGAAACCTGTGAAAGAAGACAGCGAAAGACGTAAAAGATGTTTCCATGGTGAGGAGGAACCTCGCTTATCATGGAATGAATTTTGCAATGTTCCAAAAGAGTTGAATCAAACATATCTTTTTGAACTTCCCTTTCTGCTCAGCAGCTAGCTAGCTAGGCTTCGACTAATTTGGTTTCCAGTAGTTCCAGTAGTAGTAGAGTTATTTACGCGTCTGCACAGGGAATATGGAAGTGAGGAAATGACTGGATATCTGCCTTATTTTGCTGCTCATTTTCAGCGCTTCTGAAGTACAGACTGTTAGATGGAAGCATTTGGAAATTGATATCTCTGGTTTTTCATTAGGCACAAATCTTTAAATCTATTTTGCAGCTCCGCTTGTTCCCCCCCAGATATTTTCATTCATACTCTTCTACCTAAACCTGCACTAGGCAAGAGTTTTATGTAAAACTGCAGCCAAATCACAAAGTTTGACGCTATCCAATATAGTCTACTCTTTACTGAGACAATGTAGTACTAAGTGTTGTGCTCAAGGGCATATGAGGATTTGACCATGCCACATTTGTCCACATTGAAATGCTTATTTTGGACGACAGTTTTCATTTTCTTTAAAGTAGACTTAGTATGGATATTTAGCAGAATACATCAGATTACAAACTGACTTGTGGGTCCATAAAAAAGAATGGGCCCTTACACTCTGCTTGCATCACTTTACAGAAAATGTCCTTGAAAAATGATCTTCTTCCAATTTCTAATTCTAACCTCGGCTCGGAATTTTGCACTCTTTATTTTTATTTATTTTTATTATTTATTTTTTTTTTGGCATTACTTCCACATACTTTCAGCTAAAAATTTCATTCAAACTTCATTCAAAAAATTCAGCTTCTTTAGGACATTATCGGATGTATTCAACTTTTTCATATTTTTCATACTGTTTGAATTATTCAACTTTATTTCAACTTTTTGGCCCATAGGAATGAAAGAAACAGAATGTTCAAAATTCAGCAATTTTTCAACATTTTTTACTCTTTCATACTTTCAGATAAAAACTTCCTTCAACTTTGAAAATGTTTCTACTTTTCAAAATTTCTGTGGCTTTTATACTTTTTTAATATTATTTTTTTCTCCACAATCCAGGAGTTTGAGGGGTGCATCTCAGCTAAGATCTCTATGAAATCAACTCTCTGAGCGAAAAGTCAAACAGCAGTTACCATCACCGTGGCAACCTCTGATTGCACCTGGGGACCCACAGCTGATATGGATTTGCTTGTTAGTGCAGTTTGACCAAGATACACAAACACATGCACAAAAAGAGACGCACACACACACACACACATGTACATATGACATCATTTGTACCTTATGTACGCATGAAAGTACATATCACACACACACACACACACACACACACATACACACACACAAACACTCTGCACATTCTCTGCATTTGGCACAATTTTCATAAAGAAAATCTCGTTTTTACAAGGAACACACTGTCATTCAAATTTATAAAGTTAATTGCCCTACTATGCACACTGACTCATCACATGGGCAAACACCTGTCACACAGTTTTACAATTAGCAATCAGAGCTTTAGCATAAAAGGGCAACAGGTGAGCTCTTCTGTTTTGGAGCAATGGATGCCAACATTGGAAACAGAGGCAGAGCCAGAGGAGTGAGAGTAAGGGGAGGACGAAGATGAGGACAAGGACGAGGAAGGCCAAGGACCGTAATCTCTGATGAGATCCGAGCCCCTTTGGTTGCCCATGTGGTCAAACATGGTCTAACAATGAGGGAGGCTGGGCAAAGAGTACAGCCAAATTTGAGCAGGTACACTGTAGCATCCATCATCCGGACTTTCCGAAATGAGAATAGGTAAGAAATCTACTCTCACTAGAAAACTGCAGTACTGCATATCAATACAGTACTCAATGAGTACAGTATTGCCTGTGGACTGTTCTGTAGGACTGTAAAAATAAAGTATGTTTCACGTATTCGGGAAATGTATTCCTACTTTGTATTCCTACACAGTATTTACAATATTTTACTATTTGTATTGCAGAACTGAAAGATTACCAACACAAGGTGGTTGGGAACGTCTTCTGTCTCCTGAACAGGAAACTGAAATCATGAACATGGTCCTAGAAAATAATGCCATAACATTACAGCAAATACAAAGAAAAATAATAGAAAACAAAGAGATATTTCAAAATATTG